>CAUYRH010090003.1:0-70767 GCA_963574655.1 Perodicticus potto
ATATAGTGATTAAAAGGCCATGAAGGCTATGTTAAATAGTTCAATGAAAATATTTCAGATTGTATATGAAGTCAGCACATTGTGCCCCATGATTGCACCAATGTACACAATTATGATTTAATAAAAATAAAAAAAAAAAAAAGAAATGACACCAGTTTACATTCCTACCATCAAGGTACAAGTGTTCCAATTTCTCCACATCTTTCAAAACACTTGTTATTTTCCAATTGCTGATTACTCCATCCTGTGGGAGTGAAATAGTATCTCACTGTGGCTTCTTCAAAGGAAATTTCTATTTTTTCAAATATATGGATCACCCTTTCCTATTTCTTTGCACATCTTACATTATTTGTTTGATTTGATTGAAAATTCTACATCCTAGATAATATGTTCTAGCAACTCTGGATATGAATACCCCATTTTTTCTGACTATGAACCATTCGAATCCTCTACAGTCCTATTTCCATCAAATTTTGATTTTTTCTAGTTGTTTTATTTGTATTCCAATCAAATATTCCAGGAAAATTTCTTCATCACCTTGTGGAAAGCCTTAATGATGAAGACCACTGGTTGAGTCCCAGGAGATTAGGGGAGCCAGCATACTGATTTAGTGTGAATCTCGTTAGAACACGGACTGCAGAAGAGAGGATTAACAGCAGCATGAGCTGCATCATTTATTATCAAATTGTTATCCAATTAGGTGTTCTCATTATGAATACTGTATTATTTCCAGATATCAGATACCAAATCTCAAGTAGTTACAGCGTCTTTCTAATTTTAAAATGTGTGATTAACTGTGATTGTATTCTTGTTCATAATTTAAATTCTGTGGTAAGATGGAAAAATCCACCCTGAACATGAAACTGTTTCTTAGTAACCCAAGGGAAGCGGACCTGCAATCCGCCTGTGAAGACAGACGTTTGGTAGATAGCTCGTGGGTGTTGCTGGTCTCACTGAGTCAGGCTGGTATCAGAATCAGAGGCAGCGAGGCTATTTGCTAGTTCTCTCTGAAAGGATCAGGCCTATACTCTCCTTGAACAATGCTCTTTATCATTCATTCATTCATTTGGTCACTCATTCATTCTTTCATGCATTCATTCTGAACATTCATATATTCTACAAATCAGGATGAATCATAGGAAGAGTTCATACATGTGAACAGGGTATGGGTACTGCTGGGAGAAACTTGTTACAGGTATTTGGGGCAGTAAGGCAGAGACTTAGGCTGAAGAGAGCATAGCCTATTCAGGAGACTGTAATTAAGGTTTGTTTAAAAAAATGACAGTCTGGAACCTATCTATATGGCATAAAAATGGTTAAAAATGTAACCCTCGAGCACGGGTAGACAAGAGGAATATTCAACAGAATTATTTGTGTGTGTCATAGAGGCTGCTACTCAGAAAAAGAGAGGGACAGTTTCAGGCCTAACTCAACCACTCCTCAAAACAAGTGAAATAACTTAAATAAACATAAAAATCTTTTCACTAAAAGCCAGAGTGGCCCAGATTGGAAGGTCCTCAGAAGTTAGACACTGTGGTGCTGTGGAGAGAGGGATGCTAAGAGCTGGGGGTCACATGCTCACAGGGGATGCAGGCCATCTGCCAGGCAAAAAGAAACACCAGTCAAACACACATTTTTCTAAAAAGAAATGAGTGAGCAAAAATACATTATATATTAGAGTGAATTTTCATGAGGAAATGGAAATGGAATTGGAGGTGGTGAATGAGTAAAAACAATAGTGAAATAAAATAAGAGTGAGGCCTGGCATGAATGATGATGATGAGGATGGTGGTAACATGCCGTAAACTTCAGAGGATGAGTAATTCTGTGTGCTTAGGGTCCAAATGTATCAAATACAAACAGTGGTAATGATTATAAAAAAATCACCCCCAAAAAGATAAGGAGAAGAATGTTGCTTTGTAGCTGCACCTGCCTAAAGAGTTCGTCTCTTAATTAACATGGTGGGATTAAAAGTGAAGGATGGAATCACAGTCCATAGTATTAATAGTTTCTCTTTTTATGTGTTTTTTTATAATTTATTTTTTTTATTAAATCATAGCTGTGTGCATTAGTGCAATCATGGGGTACAATGTGCTGGCTTCATATACAATCTGAAATATTTTCATCCAACTGTTTGACATAACCTTCATGGGATTTTCTTGGTTATTGTATGAAAACATTTGTATTCTACATTTAGTAAGTTTCACCTGTACCCTTCTAAGATGCACCATAAGTGTGATCCCACCATTTACCCTCTTTCCACCCGTCCTCCCCCATCCCCTCCCCTCCCTTGCCCCTTTCCCCATATTCCTGTGGTATAATTGGGTTATAGCCTTATTTATTTTGATACTCGGTTTAAATGTCTGCCATAGCCAACAAAAGGTGCCTCCCATGGATACGAAGATCCCAACAGAAGGAGTGAATAATTGGTTGGGCTTAATGAATAATCACACCTATTTCTTTCTGTATCATTTACCAGTTATCCTAAGCAGTTCATTTGTATCCTATAGACCCTCAATAGAGTGACTTTTGCCTTGTTTGCCAGATAACCTAGAAACAAATTAGTAGCTTATGCTTAGCACTTAGGTGGCATTTCCTGGCATGCAAAACCATGTCTAATTTTTCATATTATTTTATATTCTTACCCTTTTTCTGGCAGCTAAGTCTAAAATAATACCCTTTTTTGTTTTTATATCTGTCTTCCTTTTTTGGGCGGGGGGGGGACAGAGTCTCACTACGTCCCCTTTGGTAGAGTGCTGTGGCATCATAGCTCACGGCAACCTCCAACTCTTGGGCTTAAGCGATTCTCTTGCCTCAGCCTCCCAAGTAGTTAGGACTACAGGTGCCTGCCACAATGCCTGGCTATTTTTTTGCTGTAGTTGTCGTTGTTGTTTAGCAGGCCACGGCTGGGCTCGAACCCACTAGCCTAGGTATATGTGGCCAGCGCCCTACCCACTGAGCTACTGGCACCAAGCTGTATGTCTGTATTCATATTGCCTTAAACAAGTCGTTGGAATACAGTGAGGTCGAAAGAAGAAAGATTATGTGTGTAGGAAGGTGGATGAGAGGAGAGAAAGGGTATGGAAGAGACACAAGTGTCTTGCTCAGCTCAAGCTCATACACACCCTAGTGCAAAAATCAGAGTTAGGATTCAAGTATCCAATTCTTGTTATATTTGTTCACAGACATTTATCTTTGTCTTTCATAATATTTATCACTAATTCTAAATTCACTGTGTAAACACTAACAAATTAGCAAGATCTTTTATGGGGTATCACCTGTTACTTTTGTTTATAAAATGGTCTCCATTGCCTCCTAAAAGGTTTGAGGTGCATATGTTTAGTTAATCAGGGAAAATTTCCAACTGTTCTGTCAAGAGAATGATAGGAGAGCGGTCCTTCTTTTATTTCTCTTGGGTTTTTTACTTTGTGAACTTAGAAAACTTAATCTTGACATTTTCATTGGTTGAATTTTCATAGGCTAAAGTCCCTGTTATCCATCCACCTCGTCTTAAAAAGACTTCGTGAGAATCACTGTTTTGAAAAGAGGTTTCTGTTTTTTCATGAGTCAAGAACAAATTTTCATTTTATATTTCTACCTGCTGATGCCATTTAGCGAAACGATCTAAGTGCAGTAATAATGGGTCTGAAATGAAGTTTACATGATTTTTAATAAATTAAAGCTGCTCATTTCCTTTTCATTAACGCTTCACTGTTTTTTTTAGCAGCTTTTAATTTCTCCTGCCTTCTTGGAAAGCCTGCCTGCTGGATGATTTTCCTTTTAAATTGCACTTCAGCATTCAGAGAACTAGCAAGCTTTTTGGAGACTATTCCCAGAAGAGATTTCTGTCAGAAAGCTTTTACGGTAAGTGGCTTACTGTTTTAAGATGTTAATAACTTTGCTAATTTGGTCTTTCCTCAGGTTGCAGTTAAAATTAATTGAAAAAACAACAACAAAACATTCATACACTTTACATGAAAGCTAAATATTAATAATATTAAAGAATGGTGGAGAGGTAAAGCAGGTTTAGAAGTAATTAATGGTATAGCGTTTCACTGGCACTGAGCAGAAATGTATTCTGCTACCTTTTTAATGATTTATAACATCAGTAAGGAATTAGAAATAATAAAAGCTACTTTAATTGGCATTCTCATAGACACAACTCTCTACTAACCAATCTTCCGCACAGCTACAATACAGCAAGAATTAATGATGTTGAGATAATGAAAGATTTCAAAAAACTTACTGTACACAAGAGTCACCTGTCCAGGGACTTAGATTTGCCATTTCACTTAACGCTGTGAGTGACCACAGCGGATAAGCAGTGTTTACATTTTAATTTATTTTATAGATTTTGTAGGTTCTCAGAAAGGTTAAGTAACTTGGCTAAGATCATCTTGTGCTCGACATGACTAGCCATCCTATCTTACTTGAAATACTCACTTTTGTCAGTATCAGCCACGCCTTCTGCTTGAGTTTCCCTTGACTTTTTCTGGTTATGTTTCAGTTCCCTTTGCTAATTTCTCCCTTTCTTCCTAATCTCTAATTTTGGTCCCATAGATTCTCAGGTCTCTTGAGATTGAGGGCCTTTCTATTTCTCTCTCCTTCTCTCTCTAAATTCTGTCCTAAGTGTAAAATACCATCTAAATGTATATGATTTCTATATGTGGTTTGTCACCCGCAGACTAATCTGACGAGCTCCTGTCATATAGCTTCCTGCCTACTTGACACCTCCACTTGGATCTCTCACAGACATTTCACACTCAACATGTACAAAACTCAACACTTGACTTTCTCCCTGAAACTACTTCTCACCAAATTTTTCCCATTTCAGTAAATGATATCATCATTCGTCTAGTTGTATAAACTAGATAAGAATCTAGTTGACTCCCATCTCTCCCCTCCAAATCCATGACACGTGACTCAGTCTCATAACTCGTACTTAGTCTACCTCCAGAGGATTGCTCAGAGCCATCCACTTCTCCCCATGTCCTACGTCTCTGGGCTTTTGCCAATCCTGCAGCCCTGGAATAACACGTGTGTTCCTCCTACTTCCTGTCTTTCTCCTTCCAAATCTGTTCTCCACATCGCGTCTGGAATTATTTTTTAAATGTAAATTGAATGTTGCTACTCTCTTGTTTGCAATCCTCTTGTGGCTTATCATTGCCCCTGAAATAAAATTCAGACTCTTTCTCATGGCTGACAAGATCCTTGTCTGCTTCTCCAGCCCAGAACATTCCACCCACACTGGTAGCTTCTCATTGCTGCAAACGCGTTGCTCTGAAGACATTGGGCTGTGTCCACACTCTGGCCTCTGTCTGAGGTGCCTCTTCTGATGCCCCCATCTTTATCCTCACTGGTTTCTTCTTTTCCCTCACATGTCAGCTGAAATGGAACCATCTCAGAAGGTCTGCTTGACCGTTTTATCTACATGAGTTCTCCATTTCCCCATAGCATCCTGTTTCTTATCTTCATGGGGCTTTTCTCCATTGGTAATGACATCTTAAATACTTTGTTTACCTATTTATTATTTGTCTGCCCCACTAAATTATAAATTCTATGAGTGCAGGAACTATATCTGGTTTATTATCACTGGAGACCTAATACCTGGTACTAGCAAGGCAGTCAATAAATATTTGATGAATGAATAAAGTACATCTGGCTGGTAAGTGGTAAAACTACGCCAGACTGTCTGACTCTATAATCTACGTTCTGAGCTATGACATTACATGTAAAATTAATTCATGTTTGAGGAATTTTAGTGTGAAGTGAATTTAATAGAAATCTAAAATCCTAGGCAGTGCCTGTGGCTCAGTAGGTAGGGCACCAGCCCCATATACCAAGGGTAGCGGGTTTGAACCCGGCCCCAGCCAGCTAAAAGAGCAGTGGCAACTGCTACAAAAATAGCTGGGCGTTGTGGCAGGTGCCTATAGTCCCAGCAACTTGGGAGGCTGAGGCAAGAGAATTGCCCTAGCTCAAGAGCTGGAGTTTGCTGTGAGCTGTGACGCCAAGGCACTCTACCAAGGGCGACAAAGTGAGGCTCTGTCTCTAAAAAAAAAAAAAAAAATCTAAAATCCTTTTAAAAGTTGGTAATCCCTCCATTGGCAATAGTGTATCTGATTGAGTGCTCTTATCCAAACTGACAGTGTCATTCTTATTTGTTTACTAAGATGCCCAGACAAGATTCCTTGCAGTGATTCCTTCAACTATAGCAAAAATGCTGTGAAATCTGATGAAATGACTTTGGGCAAGTTACTTAATCTCTTTGAATCACTGTTTCTTCATCTATAAAATTAGGAAATCACTGTAGAATCATTGCAGGGGACTTGAAAGGAAATAAAAGATGCTAAGCCCTTACCATAGGGCTTAGTACACGTAAGTGAATAGTAACTGTAGTCCTTTTCTAAAAAGTCTTAATTGTTTAATTGACTGAAAGACTCATCTTTAGGATCAACTAAGACGATTTTCTTTTTTTAAACAGTTTCTAAATCCCAACATAGACCAGATGAGCTGGGTTGGCGCATCAAGGCACAGAAGACCAATGAAACAGAAGAGAAACAGGCAGAACTGCCTCCAAGGGGCACCCTAGGAACCTGCAGGCAGGCTCTAAATCTGGACAAATCAGCCTCAAAATTTCCATCGAGTTTACACTTTCTGGTGATTGCAAAGGATAGCTACAGTCCCAGGTTGAAGCTGGTGCCATCGTTGGAATTTGTGTCTGGCTCATGAATTTACATTTTCCACAAGGTCTAACTTTTTTTCCCAAGAGGAATATAGTAGCAACTTGTTCTTCTCTAAATTGCTCTTAAAGAGAAGTTAGATTCAGTCAATCAATTCTGCCTAAACAACAACAAAAAGGCAAAAATGCGGATTTTTAATTATGAGAATTTCTTTCTCTCTCATGTGCCTCAGAGGACTTTGTTATCTGGTATTTGCCAAGTGCTTTTTGTCATGTGGTTTAATGAAAGTCTTGGGTCCCATTTTTCTTTGAGATCAGTTCGAGAGGACCATATTTCTTTCATGAAAAAGTCAGAATTTCTTTTCCATATCTCAGGGGTTGCTTCTTACCGTGACAAAAGTAGACAAGTTGGCGGAGGAAGCCACAGAAGTTGTTTGAGAATCTGAAAGCTTAATAGATGGAGATGAATAGATTTTGAATAATAGATTCCTGGTGTCATCTAACTGAGGGAAAATAAAATAGAAGCTTTGCTAAATATTTACATGTTTTGAAGAATAAAATCTTAGAGCTAAATACAATAAATTTTAAGATTCATCAGAATGAGGTTTTTTTCCCTTGGAGCGCCTAAGTTTTGCCTTAAGCCTTAAGTTTACACATACACAGAGCTGCCGAAATAAGATGGAATCTTAGCTCCCCTTTGGCTAGAGGGAATGGTCAAGGAAATAGTTCTACAACATCCTAGGGAATTATTGGTGTTTTTAATATATCTCATGGATTTGCTTTAATGTTTAATTACTCATTTTTAAGATGATCAGTTTAATTTTTTCATTTATTAAATCACAAATTTATTCAAAGGTAATAGAATCAAAGCACTTTGTTTTCTCCTGTACGTTAATTTAGTGTCTATGAGGAATTATTTTGTTAAATTCAAACTTTCTCTCTTGGGATAATTCTGTCTTTACATTTCATTTCTTGGTTCTTGGTTGTGATAGATCTTTATTCACTGAATTATGTCTGAGAGTCTTTGTTCTTCTGAGAGTATTTCCAAATATCTCAGAATTTCTCTATCTTTTAATAAAGTCTACCCAGGAGTCTTAATAAAAGTAAACATTTCTTTTCCTTGAGATTTTTGGAAGAGGAAGATACTTTCGAGGGCATCTGGTCAACCTGCCTAACTCAGGAAAGGTAAGAGCCAGTTCTGGGGCTCACCCACAGCCCTGGCCCTCTGCCTTCTTCTATCATCCATAGCTGCTCTTTGTTACATATTTGAATGAAATGTTCTTGTCCTACCTTTGCAAAGCTAAAAGGTTCTGCCATTCTCATTTTCCCAACTCATGTACTTTTACATTCTTCTGGTAAAATGGAAAAACTCAAAATAGGGTTGGAATAAATAATGTGTAGAAACTGATGAAAATGCTTGCATTTTCAGTTTATGCAAATTAAACAATACAGACTTTGTCAATGATCAGTGACTCAAGTTCACATTTTGGAAGTGGCATTTACAACCTGTTTCTAAGAGTAGACTTAGAGATGAGGAATTTTATTGTTATTGTTGCTATTTCTATAACTTTAGATCATCTCAGAATGATACTTTTTGGCAGAAGATTTAGAAACACAACTAGATCTCTCACACCATTTTATTGTGAAATTTATCAAATCATCCAGATGTTAAAATCCTATGGTTTCATCCTCCCAACAAGGTATTATAAACCCTATGGCAGAGGAAATGGACATATTTAATAGTTTGTGCTAAAGTCTCTTGTTTGTATGAGTTAAGGCTCTCTTGGAAGGTCTACCAGGAAAGTTAACTTTTGCTGAATTTGTGTTTCTAGAGTATAGTGCCTGGAATTATTACAAAGTCCTTGTGGGTTGTATCTGAAACTATTTTTCATAATAAAAATATTTAGAGTTGTATGATGGGGACATATTTCCCTATGATTTAGACAGCCTGTGCTTTGGGGGCATTCTACCTAAAGACTGTACATTTAAACCGATTACAATCCTTGGGTAAATTTTTCACTGTGGTCTCAAAGGGTGTTTAATATAAAGGTGGTAGGATGTGTCACCCTGACAACGTCCTTCTTGAGTTCTGGTTAAAGTTGACTAAGGAAAAAGACCAGATTAAAAATACAATTAGAAGATGCTATCAGGTGGGAGAGATGAATAAAATCTATAGTGGCCAAGCATCTCTAGACTCGCTTCATTTCTGCTAATCTTAAATTAACATTCAGAATACTTCATCTCTCTTGGAGGTTGAAAGCAAGCATTTAGGATTTAGGGTGTCTTCTTTGTTTTCAGTATAACAGACAGAAATTTTATTTAAGAACAAAGAGAGAGGCTTGGCGCCTGTAGCTCAATGAGTAGGGCACCAGCCACATACACTAAAGCTGGCGGGTTTGAGCCCTGCCTGGGCCTGCTAAACAACAATGACAACTGCAACCAAACAATAGCTGGGCATTGTGGCAGGTGTCTGTAGTCCCAGCTACTCGGGAGGCTGAGGCAAGAGAATCTCTTGGGCCCAAGAGTTTGAGGTCGCTGTGATCTGTGATGCCACATCACTCTACCCCAGGCGACAGCTTGAGACTCTGTCTCAAAACAAGAAAAGAACAAAGATAAAGCTTAGAACACTTCCACCGAGAGTTGGAAGTGGGTCCCTCTTATAAATGAGAAAAGATGAGAGAGATGGAGACACAAAGTCCGTGCCTACGAGAGTCTACATAAGGGCAAAAATTGTCTTATGTGCTATACACAGCTCTTTTTCTCATTTTATGCATTGAATATGGTATGACATCCGGTATGACACCTAGATGCTTCCACATTATATATTCAATCATTTTCCCTTGTTTAATTAGTTTGCCAGATTACTTTCTCATCATGACTCTTCAGCAGAGCAGACTCCTTCCCCTACGGAGGCAGACACCCCTCCTCAATACAGCCATCAATGCAAACTCATGGAAAGCATGAGTTAATACCCACTCATAACTTCTTGATTTGAATGACCCATATACTTATAAGAAGCCACATTTAAGAATCAGGGTGACCTGTTAAGAAAGTTTATGGTAGATAAAAGGAAAATTATGATTAATTTTATGTTATGATTAAAATTATGATTAATCATATGTTATATGATTAACATATAATTGACTTAGTAGCAAATTTCTGTGTGAATATAGTCTTCAAATTTTAAAAAATTCTACTAATTTGGGGTAGATCCAATGCAAAGATTTTTAAGCTGTAAAGCAACTCAATGTTAGCTTTTTTCAGTGAAATTATACATTTTTGCCCAATTAAAATAAGGAAATATCATAAAGTATTCTACAAAGAAATTCAGGAGTTAGGGGGAGAAAATCAAGAATTCTATTTCAAAGATTCTTGGTTCTTATAAGGCTCCAAAGACCACTATCATTCTAATATGTCTCATTAGAAGTTGAAAATTACTAAATAAACTTCCACACACAAGTACAAATATATGAATGTGTTTGGTTTTTCTCCAAGTCAGTATTTTTTGCCATGTCTAGCTTCAACTTAACATTATTCCTCTTACTTCTCTGTCAAAATGCAGCATGATTTAGGATTTAACAATATCAAACATAGTGGTAAAGCATCAGTTATGAGAGAGACGTTAGCATAAGGTATTGTTTTGTTTTCTAGACTATCTTAATTTCAAAAATATCTTGCAATAAGTATTTGTGCTAATGAATAAAACAAGAGCTAATCTAGAGGCTATATGCAAACAGAAACACATGACAAAATGTACAGTCCATTCGTTTCCTTAGCAAATAGAATGTGATTGCTGAGTTCTTCATGGAATGATGAGTCTTTTGTATTTTATTTCTATCTATAGACACAGAGCTCTGTCCCTCTGTCATGGAGATGTTGTCTTATATGAGAGTCGTATTTCAGCAAACATAATTAAACCATCACAAACAGAGCCTTCCGTTAGTCAGACCAGAGTTATTGCTGTTGTACGGTAGATGTATGTGAAAGTGTTCACATTCTGCTGGGAGAAAAAAAAAGCCACTAAATATTTCATGGGCTTTTCTTGATCAGATTGTTTATTTCTCAACATTTTAAAGAGATACTTAATTTTTCTTGACAGCTATCTTTGTCAACACGTTGGAGAAATAGATATTAAGGGTAAAATTTGCATGGGATGCCAAGAGCTGGTATTTCCTGGAGTGATGCTTGCTGAGTGCATAAAAATAAATCTCTCACTGTTCTCCAGAAAATATCCTTGGCATTTGATGTGTTTTCTAAAGCTATATTCTGGTAATGTTCTGCTTCTAAGGTTTGAGGTGGCGATGGGCTGGGGGGTGTGAATCATAATTTGATTGGTGTGGTTTAATACATGGGTTTCATGCAAATATAAAAAGCAGACACTAGAGGGTGCTGTTTGATTTTCTTTTTCACTGAGCTGTGTGGCAGATACCAGTGCACAGGGCATTAAAAACCACCATCGTGTTCTTCCGGACAAAACCAATTACAATGAAATACAAGCTATAGAAAGACCCTGAATTTTGGGAGAGAGGCTAGGAGGTTCAGACTGGGGTGGCTGCCTAATGAATTCAGAAATAGTAAAGAAGTAATTCTCTATTACCCTGGCCCTATGACAGTCATCTTTTGAAAATTACCTAATTCCTTTTGTAAGAAAGAAATTTTATTAGATTTCAAGCTCTCACTAAATGTCAAATGGTTCTTAAAATAGCTATAATATTAGACAATGTTAAACAATTAGTGCTCTCAAGTTTTGCCACTAGTATTTTGAGTAGAGCACATACCCAAGTGCTCTTAAGAAACTAAGTATAGAATACCCAATTGTCACAAATGCCAGACCCCAAATTGTTGTCTCTTTTGATGTCAGACAAATGCTAAGACAAGATTCCCAAATAGTTTCCTTCTGAACGTTCGCTACGTGTGTGCTCTCCCCCCAACACCTCCCAGATGCAAATCATTTTGAGCACCAAAGAAGGTCAATGTTCTGGGGTCATCTTAATACACACTATCATGTGGCTCACATTTCTCCAGTATCGTTTTGCAACATCAGAATATTTGGGGAAAAGCTTCATGCTCTCATCTTACAGAAAGGAAAATCAGGGTGTTGAGGCATTGAATGATTTGTGTGTGAAGCAGAATTAGTGGAAGTCAGGGTCATCTCCCAGTTCTCTGGCCTCCCAGAAGTCCACTCAGGGGCTCCTGGGTTTTCAGCTCTGTAGAAGCATCTGCCTTTACACCAGATAGAAGAGACTGACTCAAAGACAACGTTGAGAGCCATCACCAATGATTTCCACTTCTCCCTTCAAGGCCCTGGGGAGTCTGTACTTCATCTCTGAAAGTTAGTGACAGCCACTTCAACTGCTTTGGGCAATGAAATGGGGACAAAGTCGGAATGTGTCACTTGTGGGCAGAAGCATGGAAGAGCTGGGGTGTGATCCTCTATGTCCTCTTCCCTAGATGAGTCGAGCTTTGAAGCCATCTGTTGAGCTGGCAGCATCAAGGGACCGTAAAGCCATTATCCGAGGGGCCTAACGCAGCCACACACAGTCTTTTCCCTTCCCCCTTCTCTCCTCCTAGGACAAAGACAGGAAGGATCTGGCTAACCCACCCCCTGTGATGTTGCCACCAAAAGACCCTAACCTACAGGCAAGCTGTGCAGTGTGCCCTCCCCCCACAGTCCCATACTAAAAGTGGTCTCTAACTGCCCCTGGGTGCAGATGCCATCTTTGCACTGTTCAGGCAGATCCCCCTCTCCCTTTCAATAAACCTGGCCTGAACATCTCCTCTGCAGCCTCGTCTCTGGGCACCACCATTCACACCTTTCAAATCCCCTTTTTGAAACAATGAGGAGCAGAGTCTACTTGGATAAACAAGAAACCTTTGTTGTGTAAGCCACTGAGATTCTGACTTTTCTGTTATAACATCAGAACCTGGCTTTTCCTGACAGAGAAGGGAAGGACACCAATAAAGTGAGAAAAGCAAAGGCTAGGAATAAAAGTGCAATGAGAAAGGACTTAATTAAAAAGCTATTTAAAAACCCTATAGTTTTGAATTGAGTAATTTCTAATGACTTTGATATGAGAAGGAATAAAGAGGAGTTATCAAATAAGTAATATAGCATTTCCTCCTTGTGTGTTTTTAGTTAAAATTCATCTGAGGAACGCAAGTAAAAGGAGATATTGTGTTCAACTCAATCTGTTTGATTTGGAAAACCTAAATCTTTGAGTGTGAATGGACATGGTGCCTGAGCTCATCCAAACCTTCTGATCTTGAAGTGTGGGATAGTCTGGAGTTGGGTTTCCATGCAGACAAATAGGCTTATGACATCACTTTCTATCGTGGTGAGGAAGAAGTATTGTGTCTCTATTGGAATATATGTTTGATTCCTTAATCCATTTCTCCATGGTCAAGATTTTCCCAAAAGATCTTAAGGTGTCCTAGCAGAAGCAGACACACATTTTTCCCCACCAATACCCACTGCCCTCTTAGCTACATAGCTGGTGTGACTGTTGATAAAAGCTAGGATTTGTTTTCTCTCCCAGGGGCCTATGAGAACACAGAAGCTCAGCGCAGATTCCAGCTGTGTCCCACTGACAGTATTAGGCTGGCCCCTTTGACACCTGAGCCAACGGCCACTGCACCCACACCTGCATTCAAGAACGCTAGGTGTTTCTGCTCAGCTTTTCAGAGTTCCCAGAAAAATACAAAATGCTATCGGCTTCAATCCAAAACAACTTCGAAACAAACTTGAAGTGGGTTTTGACCTTAAAAAGAGAGGCACTCCAGGAATATATACAGTATTTAGCAGGCCCTCTATTTTGTAATTAATCACAGTAAACGCGTGTTTGTATGCCACTTACAAAAGGGGACGCCGCCTGTTCTGTTCCACACAGACCTTAGTGCTCTGCTGATGCTCTGTGAGTACGCAGGAAACAGCAACATAACAGTGAATTAACACTGTGGCTGGCAGGGCTAACCTGGTCCAATTGCTGCTGCTGCTACAGCTTTTTTTTCTTTTTTAAAAATCACAGTATGCTATTTAGTAACAAAGCTTAACATCCATAAGAATGATTCCAGCCACCAAGTAATGAGAATACTTGAACGCAAATTTATTTAAGGATAAAACACATTAAAAATTATTTGGTTGATTTGTAAAAAGAGAAGGGCTTGGGTTAGAGGGAGCAGGACAGGGGGGTGGGTGGCATTGCCCAGGTCAACAGTGTCCCCAGAGGTCAAAGCTGCCATGGCAAGGCTGAAGGCCACAGTGGACGGAAAGGGCTTATCACAAACAGAAGGGAGCAACACGTGCACATCGTGGGTCAGACACTTCCAAATCAGAAAGGTTCCTTAGAGGGAGTCACACCTTCCAGTCATCCCTTCCAAACTGCTCCAACAGGCCGCTGCTGTAAAAATCTGTCATCCAGAAACAGCACGGGCTTGACAGATTTCTCTGGTCAGATTTCTGGTCAGACTTCTCTAACAAGATTTTTTTCCTTTTCTCGGCTTTTCATGTGAATCAAAGTCTCTAGTGAAAACTGTTTTGGAATTTTAGGCAAGATACGTGTACGTGCTTTCCACAGCTGGCTTTTGGAAGCCCCGTGGCACACTCTGAACGAGGAGCTCCCGGTGTCACTCATTGCCACACCGCTGACTATTGGAGGCAGGTGATATCACTTGGAGATGCTGGACACTTTCAAACAGGTTTTGACTTAAGGGCACACACTTTTTATCCTATGGGGGGTCGAAGTAAGTAAATTACAGTACTTTATATAGCAACCTTGAGTTAATTATGAGGTCGTGCCTGATTTATAGACAAAATGCCATAATGAAATCTGGGTCATGATGAGGAGAAGCATCCAAACTTGAAGTTCAATGGAAGAATTAGAGGCTGTGAACAGAGAGGAATACAGTAAGTCCTATGGAGAAAAGAATACCTGTCTGCTAGGGGTCAGACGTCTTTGCAGTACTTGACTGAATATAGATTTTACTGCCAAGAACCCACTTTATCCAAATGGCCCTGACTAAGGCAGCAAAGAAACAGACTTGAGCCAACCTTTAGGAGAGTCCTGCTGACCTCACAGGGCATCGGAGAAACCTACATGCAAAGGTTTTCTCGTTCACTGCAGCAAACATCCCAACCCAGGCCTAGCCCATGCAGACATGACACGCAGATATAGGGCCAATATACTGCCCTTAAATGGTTCTATAATTTATTTTTTAAATTATGCTCATCTTTTTGATCAGAAGTCCAACCTTTTTGTCACCAGGGACTGGTTTCAAGGAAGACAATTTTTCCTGAGGGGGTGGGTGGTGGTTCCATCAAGGTGATTCAAGTGCCTGACGTCCCCACTTCAGACAGTCAGGCTCAGATTCTCACGAGGGGAGAGCGACCTAGATCCCTCACACACGTGGTCTACAGGGGGTTGTGCTCCTCTGAGAATTTAATTCCACAGCTGCTGGAGCTCAGGCGGCGATGCAAGCGACGGGGAGCAGCAGCAAATACAGAGGAAGCTTCGCCTGCTCACCCGGGACTCACCTCCTGTCGTGCAGCCCAGTTTTTCACAGGCCAAGGGCCGGTCGGCCAAGAACTGGTACCAGCCCGTGGCCCAGGTGTTGGGGACTACAGTTTTAGATGAAATAGCAGGAACCAAAAGGCTTTTTTAAAAATATGAAGCACTAGAATTCCACGGGTATTGTCCCCATCTCTCCCTTCTTTTATTTATTTATTTATTTTATTTTATTTTTGTAGTTTTTGGCTGGGGCTGGGTTTGAACCGGCCACCTCCGGCATGTGGGGCCAGCGTCCTACTCCTTTGAGCCACAGGCGCCGCCCATCTTTCCCTTCTTAATTTCTGGAACGTGTACAGGAAAGTTACTAGTCTGAATCTCCCCTTCTCAGGGCACAGACTCCCTGCATGCCCTCGCCGCCCGCCTTGAAGCGCAGGACCATCTACCTCTGCAGCTCTTGCCGTCCTCCTGCAGGGTCCCGGTCACACAGCTGCACAGGGGCCCATCCACCCGGCTTGTGCAAATCTGCTCACACCCACCATTGTCCTCACACCAGTCCAGCCCTGGGAAAGAGCAGTCGGGCACATTAGCTACAGACAGTTCATCCCTTTAATTGGTATCTCAGGGCCAGGCTTTGAAGAGGAAAGAAGACGAAGAACAACCCAATGCCGTTGTGTTTTTTAACATCAGTGACAAGGTCTGCTGAAGGGCGCAGCCGTCCTCTCACACGGGTGTCCCCAGCACCAAGTGCCTCATCCACTAGGCTCACGGCATAGGTGAAACACATCTGAACCTTCCCATCCCATTGTTTTAATAATTTATAGTGTGTTTTAGGGAACATACATACTTTTTCTCCTAATAGGTCCCACTGAAATGATCTGTTCTTTAGGTTCCTTTGCATAATCTGTGGCGATCCTGGAATTTTGTGGGCAAGTCTGAAAGACAGAACGCCAGGGGGGAAATTTCGCACAATTAAGCTGGTAACTTATTCTTCACCATGTTTCCACCTCGAAAAGAGGCAGAAAGAGGCAGTGGCTCTGGCCTCAAGCTCTATTGCTGCTTAGATTAATTAGAACCAATGCATCCTTGATCACTGAGTCCACCGGGACCCTAGTTGTTATGTCGAACAGAATTAAATATACGCTCCATGCTGGAATTAGATTCAAAGAGGCTCCCTGTCTGGGAACGAGGACTGCTGTATCTCATCGGACATTAATGTATGCAGCAGCATCTGTGCGTGGCTCTGACCATAATTCACATCTGATTCTGCAAACATGGGGTAAACATAAAGCTGGAACGTTAAAAGTTGGGGGCCAAGTACAAGGACAGTCAAATCTGCAGGACACGGCTGTAAGTGGTGGGGATAGAAGGCTGATATGCAGAAATGATTGGTTTGTCACCTCATCCCAGCCATCCGTCCAGAAGTCTCCAGCATCCTATCGTGCACAAAACAGTCCCTACAGCAAAGAATTATGTGGTCCAAAATGTTGATAATGCCAAGGTTTGAAAAACCCTGGTCCAAGGACCAGCTGACATTTTGGAGCTACAGGAGTAAAAAAAACATCACTCCGCGTGTTTTTTCTCAGGGTTTCCCCAGGCATGACTGCCCACTCCCCAGCATCTGAGGATGATTCCAGTTCAGCCACCTGACATTGGCGATCCCCATGGTGGGACACTGGGGCCTTGAGAAGTAACGACACGCACTTCAGTTTTACACTCCCACTTACGATTTTACAGGAGTACTTTTCTGAGTCACAGAGTGACACTGCGCAGTGAAGGTGAACTTCATCATAATCCCCAATGAATTTGAAGACGGTGACATGAAAGCGACAGGTTAGGGAGACTCCGTTCTCCTCGATACCGATGGTGTTATCCTTGATGTTCTGACACCTGGTCAGAAAAAATAATAGGATCTTTGCTTCACATTTTTCCCTCTTGCACTTTAATCCTCATCTTCATTTCCAAGTTTCACATTTCACACAAAACTGTCATAAGTGGTAAAAAGGCTCGCACGTCTGAAAGTGACCTCTGGATGACGTGGGTTTGTCATTTATTATCACTCCCTCATATTTTCATAGTTTGTTTTGAAACATCAAATATCATCTCAAATTAGCATCCTAACTGCAGCTGAAACCGGAATGACTGTAGGGACCATACTCAATTTCCCCACGCTTCGGTTTCTCATTCCGCCCCCTCATAATGCTGTGTTTTACTGATATCAATTTAATAAACACAAGATTAGTTCTTACTTCTTCTGTACTTTCTTCTGTTAATTATCTATGTTGGCAGGGGCCCCTGGCTCAAAGCCTATTGGAAAGTCTTCCCACGCATTAAAACAGGTAGGAGCTGGAAGCAGAGGAAGAGCAGTCAAGGATGAGCTGTAGATGGTTTTGGTATAGCTGACTGCCTCTTTTCAACTCCCTTCCTTGGCTTGTGTTGCTGAGTCAACAGGCAGTCACAGCCAAGATATCCCTCAGGCACAAATATCTTGCTTCAACTACTTAGAGATCTCCAAATGTATCATAATCTCTTCTGCTTCAGTGTCTTTTCAGGCAATGTTTCTCCCACCAGAAAGGTCTTTCTGTTCTTCTTCCCGTGCTTAACTCCTTCTCTTTCTGCAATACCAGTCTAAGGCAACCACCCCTTTGTAAATATCCCCTAACGACTCTGGGAGGCTGAGGAGGGAGGATCACTTGAGCTCAGAAGTTTGAGACCAGCCTGAGCCAGAGCGAGATCTCATTTCTATTAAAAATAGAAAAATTAGCCAGGCATTGTGGTGGGCACCTGTAGTCCCAGCTACTTAAGAGGCTGAGGCAAGAGGATTGCTTGAGCCCAGGAATTTGAGCTTGCAGTGAGCTATGATGACACCATTATACTCTATCCAGGGCAAAAAAAGTGAGACGCTTTGTCTCAAAAAGTAAAAATAGACAAATAAATTAACGTTCTCGAATTATGCCTGGGCCAGGCAGGAACAGATAGTCTTTCCTGGATTTGCCAAAAGCACTCTGTTGAGCTCCTTGAGTACAGTAATCAAGTCATATTCCTCCCTGTGTGAGGCATGTGGTAGGTGTTTGAAAATCTTTGTTGTAAATAAATGGGACCTGATCAAGTTAAAAAGTTTCTGCACAGCCACGGACACAGCCAAAAGCAAAGAGACAACCTTGGCAGTGAAAGAAGATGTTTGTGTGCTATGAATATGACAAAGGGCTAATAACCAAAATCTACAAAGAACTCAAGCAAATCAACAACAACAACAAAAAGGAGCAAACAATACCATTAAAATCTGAGCAACAACCATGTATGAATTCTTTTCTCAGGACAAATGAATGGGCAACAAACTCATGAAAAAATCCTTATCATCTTTAATTATTGGAGAAATGCAAATCAAAACTACTTTGAGATATCCCCTAACCCCAGTGAGGATGACCACAAGGTCCCAAAACCACAGTTGCTGGTGTGAGTGCAGAGAGGAGGGATCACTTCTGCACTATTGATGGGACTGCAAACTAATACAGCTTTCATGGAAGAAGTATGGATAGTCCTTGAAGAACTAAAAGTAGACCTTCCATTTCATGCTGCAATCCCATCACTAGGTATCTACCCAAAAGAAAATAAGTCATTTTATCATAAAGACATTTGTACTCAAATGTTTTAGCAGCCCTATTCAGAATCGCAAAGATATAGAATCACCCCAAATGCCCTTCAACACATATGAATGGATTAATAAACTGTTTGTAAACTGCATATATACACACACACACATACACACGCATACACCGCAGAGTACTATTCTGCTAGAAAAAAAAATGAAGATTTTTGTTTCTTTTGTTACAATTTGGATTGATTTGGACACCACTCTCCTAAGTAAATTATCACAAGAATGGAAAATTAAGCATCCCATGTACTCAATACTAAGATGAAACTTGTAGAATAAGAACAATGTGTACACATCAGAGAAAAACTCAGACTCAAGAAGAGGGAGTGAGTGGTTTGGTTAGTTCCTACCTAATAGGTACAATGTACAGGTATATGGCGCATTTCCTGGGTGAAGGCCGTGACTACAACTCAGACTTTATCCTCACAAACATAAACAATGTAACCTAATTGTATATACCCTCATATTAATAAATTTTCTCAAAAAATAAAATCTTTATTGAATAAATGAATGAATGAGTGATTTCTGTTGCCTTGGACTAGGATGGCCCAAAGGAGTCAAGAAGCTCTTTAAAATTGTAAAGAAGAAAAGGTGACTCTTTTTCTTATGTTTCTTTTCCCTAGCCCATAGGATTAAACAGCTTCCTGATAAGGCAAATTAAAAATTTAAGTTATCCTTTTGCATTCACACTATTAAGTCTTGTAATTAGTCTTCTAGGCAAAATTCAAGGTGCTTTTCAATGCAATAATCACATAAATGCTTTGAAACAAAAACTTACATGCTATACTTTTCCTTGTCACTGTTATTCATTTGGATAACATAAATTGGTTCAAAGATTCTAAAGTGGGAGCAGACCTCCCTCTTAAACAGACCACCAACTCTCTCCCAGAGAGATGACTGGAGGTTCAGGTCTAGGGAGGAAAGATGGCTCCCTTAGAGTGAGCCAAGCCAAGCATTTTACTATTCTGTCCATTAGCAAGGGAACACCTGTCTTCCCTCTGCCTATGCACAGGAAGAGAAGTGGCCTACATGCCCCCAGACTTCTGAGCCACTGGTAGAAGATGTCGCTGTCTCTGCCCTCCACACAGCAAGGAGAAACAACTGACCTCTAGAATACATTAGTGGACCCATTTTGGTGCTCATTCATTAAGTATTATACACTAGAAAAAAGTAATAATAATCACATCCTTCCAAGAAAGGTCAGAAAGACTGATGGATTCAAATTCTCCTATATGACGAAATCACTTCCCAGCCAACATTAGTTTAATATGAAGGTCTATATTCAGAAAGACCCTGGGGTACGCTGAGATTTATTAACATGCTCACTGGCTCATTCTTCCTCTCTGGGTCAAGTCTATTAAATACTATTTTTAAAATGCTAAATGCCACTGTGTCCTTCAAAGGAGACACAAGCCCTATAATCTGGGTGTGCGTTTGCAGAGTGCCTCAGATCTCAGCCCTTTTATGTTGGGAAAGGAATATGATAAGGGGAGGGGGGGAAATGGAGAAAAAAAGAGCTATGACATTAACCCACACAGCTAGGCCTGCAAGATACAGAGTGGTCACCAAGTCCCTCCTTTCGCCTCTAAGGAGGCAAATACCACTTCGGAAAGACACATGCCTTACTAAGGCCTTTGCTGAAAATGCCAAAACACACCTCAGCAACCCATGCTTCACCTGTGCCATGCCTGGTCAGTTAGGGAGTCAGTGTTCCCTGATGCCTAAAAGGACTCCTTCTCTACTCCTCGATAGTTTGGTGTCTTTGGGTGAGCTCTGTCACTAACCTCCCTAGCTTGTTTCATCTGCAAAATAGTGTTGTTTGTTTTCCAAGAACCACCCCCTTCTTTTCCAAGAGAATCATTTCTCACCCACCTACCCCCAACCATGAAGCTAATTACAGCCTCCCTATGCTCCCCTTATAAGTGTGGGTACTGACCCAGGCCAGGCAACTGCAATGCTGCATCCCCCCCCCCCCAAACAAAGGATAGGCAAGTAATCCAAGACAAGTAGCCATATTTTTACTCTAGAATTCCCTAGGAATTAAGAGTTAAAACTGCTCTCCCCCCAGTGGTTACAATGCTATAAGAATGTGAGTCCAGGATTGTCTGTGTTTAGCAAGGTCAATGAGAGTAAGCCAGACAAGGGACAGAGTGAGAGGACAGTCTTGGAAATCAGGTATCTGGCTTCCTGGATCCAGTCATCCCTGAAGCAGGAAGCCATGTCCACTCCTGGGATTTGGTTTTGTAACCATTAAATGCCTTGGTTTTTTTGTATAAGTTAGCTTGAATTGGTCTCTACCACTTAAAAAGAATCTTGATTAAATATAGTCACCTGTTACTGTCAACTTCAAGACAGATTAATTGAAGCACCTAGCACTCATCTCCTCCCTAAAGAAGGAACAAAACAGCAAGCAGATAATCACAAGTCAAATAGAGGACCCAAGACAGAACACTGGGATTCTTAGCAGGGAAGTAACAGGGAACCTCTGAGGCATGGAAGCAGAGGGAAGTGAAGCAGCTAGTCTAGCTAAGATCAACTTGCAGTCTGGAGAAACTCAGTGCGCAGAAAAATTAAGCAGGGGGTCCCCAGTAGGCCATATTCTACTGTGCCCAACCTGGGGATTGATCTGCTCTGCCTGCCACTACTGGTGATCATGCATGACTTCTAGGAGCCTGAAAATAGGCCTGCCTAATTTATCATCACCACTAGCACTCAGTCACACCTACCGCTTGGGGGCCTGGAAACTGGCCCACCCAGCCTGCTGACACCACTGCTGGCACCTGCTTGTGCTACTGCTAATGACATCACTAATATCATGCAACCTTCTCAGGCATCTGAAGACCCAACCTCCTACCTGGCCCATCGCTGCCACTTCTAGCACCTGAACAAGTCATCTGAAGGCACAGGAATTGGCCCACCCAGACCTGCTACCAATATTGTCTGCATATTCTACCAGAGGCTCAAGGAGCAGCATGCCTGACTTGTCACCACCCCCACTGGTGCCACCACTGAAGCTTAAAGATCCTAAATACAGTCAACCCAAAAGTTCTTCAACAAAGCATTATTATAGTCAAACTATAAAAATTCAAAGACAAAGAATTCTAAAAACAGCAAGAGGACCCAGCCCACCTAACATCTCACCCCTAGCAAAGCTTTACCACAGTCTCCACTATCAACTGAGCAACTCAAAGAACCACTGATGCTGATTACAGCTGAAAAAAAAAAACAAAAAACCATGAAGACTACAGTACTGTGCTCATCCAGAATCAAAGCCAGAGCCCTCTATCCAACCAACACAAGAGATACTTCTATAGAAAAAAGCCTTTCCCTGTGAAAGCCAATCCATAAAATTGAAAGAAGTGCCTGTTACATTAGATGCACAGTTATCAGTGTAAACACACAAGAAACCTGAAAAGGCAAAGAAAGATGACATCTCCAAAGGATCACAATAATTCTCCAGCAAAAGATGCCAACCAAAAGTAAATTTATAAATGCCTGAAAAATAATTCAAAATAATGACATTAAAGAAGCTTGATAAGAGCCAAGAGAATACAGATAAACAATACAAAGAAATAAGAAAAAAAGTTGATGATCTTAATGAGAAATTCAACAAAGAGCTAAATGTCATAAACAGAAATCCTAGAACTCAATAATACAATGAATGAAATAAAAAATACAATTGAGAACTTCAAAAATAGACCAAATAAAACAGAAGAAGGAATTTCTGAAGTCTTTAGAAATAACCCATTTAAACAAAGAATAAAAAAGAAAAGAGAAAGTTTATGTAAAATATAGAACCACATAAAGTAACCAAATATTTGAATTTTGGGCTTTCCACAAGGAGAAGAGGTGTCAAAAGACATAGCAAATCTATTTAATGAAATAACAGCTGAAAACTTCCCAAGTCTTACAAGAGATACAGACATCCAGATGTAGGAAGCGCAAAGACCCCAAACAGATTCACCAAAAAGGTTTTCTCCAAGGCACATTAGAATTAGACTGTCAAAAGGCAAAGACAAAGAAATAATTCTAAAAATAGCAAGTGAAAAAGTCAAGTCACATATAATATAAAGGAATTCTTCTCAGACTTACAGATGATTTTTCAGCAGAAACATTATAGGACAAAAGGCAGAGGAGAATGGGGTGATATATTTAACTGCTAAAAGAACAAAACCTGCTAACCAATAATACTATCCAAGCACAGCTATTCTTCAAAAATGAAGGAGAAATACAGTCTCTCCTACACAAGTACAAACTAAGGAAATCTGTCATCACTAGGCCAACCTTATAAGAAATGTTTAAGCAAGCTTTAATCTGAAAAGCGAAAGGATATCTACCATCATGAAAGTATAAAACTCAATGTTAAAACAGATACACAAATGAGAAAGAAAAGGAGTCAAATGTGACCTCTGTAGGAAACCACCAAACAGGAATGATATGCCGTAAGAGAGGAAGAAAGGAACAAAGGATATACAAAACAACCAGAAAACAATTAACCAAATGACAGAAATAAGTCATTGGTTGTTGATAATAACCTTGAATGTAAACAGATTATATTCTCCACTTAAAATATAGACTGGCTGAATGAATTTCTTTTTCTAATGACCCAATTATACACTTTCTATAAGAAACTCACTTAACCAGTACAGACATATACAGACTGAAAGTGAGAGAATGGAAAAAGATATTCCATACAAACAAAAACCAAAAGCAAGGAGAAGTAGCTATCTTTATTTCAGACAAAACAGTTTTACAGTCATTTTTAAAACTATAAAAAAAGATAGAGATGAAGAAGGTCATTATATAATAATAAAGTGATCAACTCAGCAAGAGAATATAACAACTCTAAATATGTATACACCCAACACTGGAGCACCAGGATATGTAACATAGGTATTACTGGATCTAAAAGGAGGAAGAGAGAAACATCAATATAGTAATAGTTGGAAATTTCAACGTCCCAATCTTTGTATTGGACAGATCATTGACATAAAATCAGCAAAGAAACATTAGACTTAATTAAACTTTAATGGGCTTAATGGGCTTAATAAACATTTATAGAACATTTTATCCAACAACTGCAGAATACACATTCTCATCAGCACATGAAACATTCTTTAAGACAGACCACAAAAAAGTCTCAACAAATTTTTAAAAAGTGTAATCACATCAAGTATTTTCTTGGAGAACAGTGGAAAAAAAAACCTAGAAATCAATAACAAGAGAAACTTTGGAAAGTGTACAAATAGATGGAAATTAAGCAATATGATCCTAAGGTACCACTGGGTGAAAGAAGAAATTAATAAAAAATTCTTGAAACAAATGAAAATGGAAACAACATACCAAAACCTATGGGACAGAAAAAGCAGTGTTAAAAGGGAAGTTTATAGCAATAAAAATCTACCTCAAAAAAGGGGAAAGATTTTAAACAACCTAATAATGCACCTCAAGGAATTAAAAAAGCAAAAACAAACAAAAACCCCAAAACTAGTAGAAAGAAAGAAAAAATAAAATCAGAGCAGAATTAAATTAAATAGAGACTAAAAACAAAAACAAAGGATTAAAAAAATAAAAAATATTGCTTTTTGGTAAAGATAAAAAAAAAAAACCAATAAAGTACTAGCTAGACTAACTAAGAAAAAGAAAGAATGCCCAAATAAATAAGATCAGAAACTAAAAAAAAAAGACATTACAATGAATACCACAGAAATACAAAGGATGATTAGAAATTATTATGAATAGGTATATATATGCTAAAAACTGGAAAATCTAAGGAAAAGGATAAATTTTTGGATACAAAAATCAACCAAGATTGAACCAGGAAGAAATAGAAAACCCGACTAGACCAATAATGAACAATAAGATTAAATCAGTAATAAAAAGTTTCTCAACAAAGAAAAGTCCAACACTGAATGGCTTTACTACTGAATTCCACCAAATTAATAAAGAAGACTAACACCAATTCTTCTCAAATTACTGCAAAAAATTGAAGAGGAAGGGATTATCCCTAATTCATTCTAGGAGGCTAGCATTACCCTAATACCAAAACCAAATAAGGACACAGTGAAAAAAATAAAAAAACTATAGGCCAATATCCCTGATGAACACAGATGAAAGTATCCTCAACAAAATACTAGCAAACTGGGTCCAACAACACATTAAATTAATACGCCATGAATAAGTGGAATTTACACCAGAGATGCAAGGACGATTCAACATACATAAATCAATAAATGTAATCCATCACTTCAGAAGAATGAAGGACAAAATCCATACGGCCACCTCATAAGATGCAGAAAAAGGCATCTGATAAAATTTAGCTCTTCATGATAAAAATTCTCAACAAATTGGGCATAGAAGGAACAAACTTTAACATAAGAAAGGCCAAATATTATAAACCCACAACTAACATCTTACCAAATGGGAAAAATCTGGAAGTCTTTCCTCTAAGAACTGGACCAAGACAAGGATGCCCACTTTCACCACTCTTATTCAACCTGCTATTGGAAGTCCTAGCCAGAGCAATTAGGAAAGAAAAAGAATAAAGAGCATCCAAATTGGAAAAGAGAAAGTAAGATTATGTGTCTTTGCAGATGGCATGATCTTATAAATAGAAACACCTAAAATCTCTAATCAAACCTCTTATAACTGATAAACAAATTCAGTCAAGTTACAGGATATAAAACCAATATGCAAAAATCAGCAGCATTTCTATACACAATAATGAACTAGCTGAAAAAGAAATAAAGAAATCAATCTCACTTACAATAGCTACCAAAATTTTCCTAGGAATAAATTCAACAAAGGATATGAAAGTCCTCCATAAGGAAAATTATAAAATGCTGATAACATAAGTTGAAGATGACACAAACCAATGGAAAGACATCCTATGCTCATGAATCAGTAAAATTAGTATTGTTAACATGACCATACTACACAATACAATCTATGTATTTAATGCAATGTATCAAAATACCAATGATATTCTTAACAGAAATAGAAAAAAAATCCTAAAATTAATATGGAACCATAATAGATCCTGAATAGCCAAAGAAATGCTGAGCAAAAAGAACAAAGCTGGAAGCATCACACTACCTGACTTCAAAATATATTACAAAGCTATAGTAACCCAAACAATATGGTACGGTATAAAAACAAACACACAGGCCAATGGAACCTAGAAATAAGATTCATGTATTTATAGATAACTAATTTTCAACAAACGCACCAACAGCATACATTGGGGAAAGGACACACTCTTCAATAAATAGAACTGATAAAACTGGATATCTACACACAAAAGAAAGAAACTAGAATCTATCTCTTACCATATATGAAAATTAACTCAAATAGTTTAAAAATTTAAAACTACTAAAAGAAAACACAGGGGAAATGCTTCAGGACATTAGTCTAGGCAGATATTTTGTGGCTAAGATTCCAAAACCTCAGACAACTCCACAAAAACAGACAAATGTGACTGTATTAAACTAAAACACTTCTATACAGCAGAGGAAACCATCAAAAGAGTGAAGACACAACCTGTATAAAGGAAAACTATATTTGCAAATTATTCATCTGACAAGGGACTAAATCTGAAATATACATGAAACTCAAACAACCAAACAGCAAAAAAAAAAAACAAAACCCAAAACAAACAAACAACACCCTCCCCGCAGTATTCCTATTAAAACATAAGCAAAGGAGCTGTATTCCCTCACAGAATACAGGTATATGGAAAAATACTCAATATCACTAATCATAAGGAAAATGCAAATCAAAACCACAATGAGATATCATCTTACCTCAGTTAGAATGATAAAACTGGTTAACTATATGCATAAGAAAGAAACTAGAGCCCTATCTCTTATCATATATAAAAATCGACTAGAATGGCTATTATGAAAAAGACAAAAAAAAAAAAAAAGTACTGGCAAGGATGTAGAGGAAGGGAGGTAAGAGTTCCCACTGTTGGTGGGAATGGAAATCAGTATAGCCATTTTGGGAAATAGTATGGAGTTTTCTCAAAAAAATAGAGACAGAACTACCATCTGATCCAGTAATCCCACTACTAAGTGTTACACCCAGAGGAAGGGACATCAGTATATTGAAGGGATATTTCACCCCCATGATTTACTGCGGCGTGACTCACAAAAGCCAAGATAGGGAATCCACCTCAGTGTCTGTCAGGGGGTGAATGGATGAAGGGAATGTGGTCTGGACACAGAGTGGACTACTATTCAGCCCTAAAGAAGAATATAATCCTGTCACGTGCAGCAACACGGATGGAACTGGAGATCACTATGTTAAGTGAAATAAGCCAGAAAGACAAATATTTCATGTTCTCACTCCTATGCGGTAGGTGGAAAAGTGGATTTCATGGAGGTAAACAGTAGAATGATGGTCAGGAGAGGCTGGGAAGGGTGGTGGTGGGGAGAATAAAGAGAGGTTGGTTAATGTTGTTAATTCCTTAAAAGGAATAAGTCCTAGTGTTCTACAGCACAGTGGGGTGACTATAGTTAGCAACAACTTACTGTATATTTGAAAATCGCTGGAGGAGAAGATCTGAAATGTTCCCAACACAGTGAAATGGTATAAACCCTACTAAACACTAGGATTTGATTACAGACTTTATGCATATATCAATATTACATGTACCCCATAAATATGTACAATTATTATGCATCAATAAAATTTTTCTAAAAAGAAATTCAAATAAGGAAAGAAATTATTGTATTGAAGTGAGGGGAATGCTGTACAATTAGGTTATAGTGATGCTTACACTCTGCAAATTTACTAAAAATCATTAAATTTTACACTTAAAGCAAGTAAATTTTATTTTATGTAAGTTATGTATGCAATAAAGCTGTTAAAATGAATTACTGTAAAATCTATTATAATATGTGTAAACTGCCAGACATAACCAGTAAGAGCTTTTGAAAAGTAAAGATAATTATTCTTGCTGCAGTTGGTCCGTAGTCTTTTATTCTGGTTCGTTTTAATAGATCATGTCGTGTAACCACTATGTTTGAGGAAATATGCTAGGGAATGGGCACGTAGTGCTGAGTAAAAAGAAACTTACTGAGTTTATAGGCTATTAATTTCTTTTTTGTTTTTTGGTAAATATCCTATTTGTTAACCTTTAGTTATTCTCATTAGTATACATCCATTTGCAGAATTCACCTTCCTCTCAAATTGCAGTTCAGAGTAGGCAAGACAGACTCTCCTCTCAATCACATTAAGAATAAAACATCACATAGGTGATGCTTCTTGTGGTGATTGCTACAAGAACTTGGAAGACCTCCTACTAAGTTGTGTGACTTTAAGCAAGTTATTTGATCTTGTTTGTAAAACAAGGCTTAGATACATCACAGATTTTTAGAAGAATTAGATGAATTGATAGATGTAAAATGCTGGCCTCATAGGTAGCCAGACAATTATTAGTTCCCCTTCCCTTCCCTAAAAAATGATGTAGACAATATTATGCTAACAGTTCTAAGACTGGTTTCTATTAAGAGGCTACTCACCCTCCTTCAATGATGAAGTAACGGAGCTTATCATTGCTGTCGCGGGAGGGGGTGGCATAGCATTTGTTGAGCGTTAGGATCAAATGTGTGGAGTCAGCTCCAACCACAAAGACCCCTACGTACAGCACATCTCGAGTGGTCAACACGACTTCACCCTGGCGGTAAGGATGTTTGTAGGAGGCATTTTTGTAGAGTGCCATCTTGGTGGTGAAGCTGCCTTCTTGGGTTGGAACTGTCAGGTTAATGACGCTTAAAAAGGAAACAGTTATATGAGGCAGGGAACTCAAACAACTGTACTTATTCAATTACCTACCATTTTTCAAGCTGAAATACAGAGGAAACACAAAGCATATCGTAGTCAAGTCTAAGGCTGTTCTATCCGATATAGTACCTGCTAACTGCATGGGGAAATAAAACTTATTAAACAATGAAAAGCACATTTCAAGTGCACAGTGGCCAAGTAGCTACTATATTGGATAGTATGGATGTAACATTCCTACTACCATAGAAAGTTCTATTCAACAATGCTGGTCGAAAGCATTTAGGT
Source organism: Perodicticus potto (assembly GCA_963574655.1). NCBI lineage: Eukaryota > Metazoa > Chordata > Mammalia > Primates > Lorisidae > Perodicticus > Perodicticus potto. The sequence goes on from CAUYRH010090003.1 coordinate 28,907, forward strand.
TCAAGAAATGTGAATTACGCTTTTTTCCTAGAGCATCCCCAACAAATGCTAGCAATTTTGATTATGAGACCCCAGTCAAGGGAAAGAAAAAGCAACGTGCACAGCCTGTGAGAGCCTTTACCTTAGCATGGGCTTCACAACAGAATCCAAGGAGATCTTGATATCCAGCTCATAAGCACATGAAAACTCCACATTGATCGTACGGTCCCTGGTGATAATGTTGCCGGTGTTGTTGGCACTTTCGATCCAGATTGTGTTTTTGTACATGATATGCGTGGCATTGGACTGCAGAGCAAGGGAGGTCAGAAATCATTAAATCTAGGAGTCAGCGTGTGGCTTGCATTTCAAATGCATGCCCCTGAAAGTGGAGATGTGGCTTCATTCCATACACACCCCAGAGGCCGGTATAAATCAGATGATGCTAGCCTCAGCGTTTACTCTGGGTGTGTGGGTAGAAGCAGCACAATAGATGTCAAGAGCACCCTTCAGGCTGGTAACCTTGAATGCCCCGAGGTGATTTCCTCTGCCACTGAATTCTAATGAAAGCCAGTCCACAGTTATTCTTGGGAACCCAAGCTAGGAAGAGCATGAAGTATTGCCGTAATATTAAACTTCTTTTTCAACGCTCAGTTTGAAATCTGTCCTCTACCAAATCTTTCATCAGACATGCCTACAAAGACCAAAATGAGGAAGTGTTAAGTTTCACCTCCTTACTCCTTTCACCCTCTGATCAAAGTGTTAATGAGTACAGCTATGAAGAAAGGACACCCAGCAGGAAGGAAAAAGGAGAGAAGCAAGATGCTCTGCTAATCTATACGTTGAATAATCTGACATTAAAAGTTGAGACCTCACTGTACAACTGCAGCCAAATGACGTTTGGGACTCTCTTATCCTGCAAAATAGCTGAGCCCAGCTGTACTTACAACAGAAACAAATGACAGGTAAGGATTCTGATTCTGTCCACATGGAGGACAAAGGACCGGCAGGCATCACAAACCAAGGAAAGGAACACATCCCTGACTGTGCTCTTTCCTTTCAACCAACCACTTAGCATTGCCCTTGCTGTCCTTCACGTTGCACCGGCCTTCTGCTGCTCTCCAAAGAGCATATTTTTAAGTAGCTCACCCTAAAGTTGGCTTTGCAGATCATAAATGTGCAAACACTAGGGACTGCCACTGCCTCTGCCAGGCGCCCTTGCCCGGCCCCGTTTTCTCACCTGCACAATGTTTCCACAATTCCCTTTGGTGTTGTTGATCTGAAAGGAGATAAAGTCTTCCCCCTCGATGCCTGTGCACTGTCTGTCGTTGATCCTCACGCCCTCCCTCTCAAAGCCGAGCTGGAAGAGTTTGCACTTAGATATGGACACTTCCATCTGGGCCGCCTTGCAGGTCACCTCTGCATCAATAATGTCATGTGAGTCTGTGGGAACAGTCATCATGAAAGGCAGATCAGTGGGAGTCAGTCTTCCTGCCCAGGAGGGGTGAGGCATCCCATTTCCATTCTCCTTCAGAAGAGGCCAATGAGCTCCATGCAAAGGCCGCAACATTCCAAATTACTCTTTGATCAGACCAAATGGGTTTGTGAATTCATACAAAGCATAATCTGGGCATTGGGCATTGGTAGGGACTTTTTTTTTTTTAAAGATAGAAATGGTAATAAAGTGGCTTTTGTCTTTTCTTTATAAATCCAGGCTTCCCTCCCCCCCTCCACACACACATTGGTGGCGGCTACTTTTCCGTAAGCTATGTGAAGAACCTGGCTGCAGAGATAACCTTAGGGAGCATTGCTGGCCAGTCCACACTGAAGCCCCTGCTAAATCCAGCTCAGACCTCTGTCCTGGAGATCCCCAGGTGAGCACTTGGAACTTGCTTTTCTGACATACTGATGCACCAATTTACATTTTCTCTGGGCATGTACACACTGGCTAATAAGCACTACAGACACAGAGAAAAACATTTTTATCTGCTTAGGTGAAGCCCTCGTCCCCTCCTATGGAGCCTTTTAGTCAATTAGGCTTTCATTCTACAATGATGTTAAATTTAGCACATGCTTCTGAGTTGCTTGGCTCTGGAACGGGAGCGGACCTGGGCGGCAAAACAGCTCTGCTTCAAGTTGGCTGTGGACAAGGCCATTTCCACCCTTAGGGAGCTACAGTTAGGAACAAGACCAAGAGTCCTAGTTATTTATGGTTTGCTTCCAACATTTCAATTGTCTCTTCAGGACCAAAAAGCTTGAGGCTGGATAAAGCTGGCTTTAAAAGAGTCTTAAGGCACCTGGCACTCTGGGCCTAATTCTTTCATATTGGCATCAAACCACCTTTACGTCTTTGTACATCCAAAAGATCAGTATGGACATCTTTGATGTTGAACATGGCCTCAGACGGAACGGGCCGATTCCATTCATGTACAATTTGTGTACTATACTTTACAGAACAGAAGACGGCAGTTATGAGGAAATGAACAAAGAAGTTGGATTGCTTCCTTGTTCTCGAATGCTTCCAAAAGCTTTACCGTTTAAGTTTCTGTTGTTGTTGTTTGTTTGGTTTTTTTTGGAGATGAGAGCCTCACTACGTCACCCTCAGTAGAATGCCTGTGGCGTCACAGTTCACAGCAACCTCAAACTCTTAGGCTTAAGCGATTCTCTTGCCTCAGCCTCCCTAGTAGCTGGGACTACAGGCACCTGCCACAATGCCCGGCTAATTTTTTGTGGCAGTTGTCGTTGTTTAGCAGGCCCGGGCCGGGCCCAAACCCAACAGCCTTGGTGCATGTGGACAGTGTCCTACTCATTGAGCTATGGGCACCGAGCTTTTACTTTTTAAGCTTCTAACCTATGGCATGTGATTCACCAAGACCCCTTCCCAGAGCTTTGCTATGCACTGCCAGGCCTCTCCCACAGGCTCTTCTGGTGGGGAGGTGGCACCGGTCACTCACTGTTTCCGTAGGGGGGTGGCTCGATGCAGCCACACAGCTCCCCGCCATTGCCCAGCTCACAGGTTCTGTTGGGACAGTCCGCCCCCACACAGGGATCTTCAACCACTCCTGCTAAAAAGGAAAACACACAGAAACACGTACAACTTGATTTTCACACCTACACGAGGTACTCTGGGCTTGCCACTTTAATCAAATTAAAGGGGGAACCTTCCAGAAAATTATGGCAGCAGCTGGTCACGACGTGCTTACTGGGGGTGGGCCTAGCACTGTGCTTTGTGCTTTAGCTAGACTATCTCCCTCCACCCTCACAAACACTCCCCAAACTATTATAATCCCCATTTCACAGCTGCAACTTGCCCAAGGTCACAAGTGAAGGTAAATGTGAAGACTGATACACAGATGCTCTCAATTACCAAGGTCTGCCATGATCACTGCGCCTAGTACACTGTATTACAACTACTTGCATGAACATCTTGATATTTATATAAAGAGTAGGGTCCAAATCATTCATCTTTATATTCCCAGCATCCAGCCACCTCACTGATGGTGCACAATAAGTATTTTTCAATAACGAATAATTTTAGGGCCAATAAGATCCCAGAGAGGTCCCCCATACCAGGGCTTCTTATTACTGAATCATGGTCCCCTTTCCCCCATAAATTTCTACTGGATTTTACAAAAAAAAGAAAAACCAAAAACCTCCATGCAACTCACTAGCACTGACTTAGATTCATTGCATTGTTTTGCCAAAAGATTAACATTGTAAGTAAAATAAAAATGTATGTGGAATACCATCCTGGTGTTATTCTGAACAACATTTCGGTAACAGATGAGAGATCTTAATACCTAGAAGATATTCAACGCCTCAGTTTGGGAACCACTAATTGGGAGCATCTTCTTTTAGATCCTCATTTCTTTATTTAAAGAATCTCTGTTCATATCAAGATAGAAAAGTCCTCCTGTTCATCATGGGATATGATAGTTAGTGCTAAAGAAACAACTGTTCAATCCTAGCAGGAGCCAAGTTGGCTTCAAGAGTTTAAAAAAAAAAATGTAAAGAGGATCCAAAATTTCAGTTAGACAGAAGGAATAAATTCAAGAGATCTATTGTATGTCACAATGCCTATAGTTAGTAACAATATACTGTATACTTGCAAATTACTGAGAGTATATTTTAAATATTCTCATCATATACACAGGGAGAAAGAGAGAGAGAGAAAGTTTAAAAACAAAACAAAAATCTCAAGCTGTCACACAGCTCCAAACCATGACTCAGCCACCGCCATGCCCCTCTAGTAAGTAACAATTTGTACTAGGTGGGAATACACAGATGGCTTAGGATCAACCTGTCCTAATTTCTGGAAAGTTGACCGAAGAAAATCCCTCAGCATTATCTAAATACATATAAAAGCTTCCTTTTATAAAGACCCTTTCAACCTGCCCTGTGTGCTCAGAACCTGACACAGGGCTGAGCACACAGCAGCCACTCAGTGAATGTCACGGTTGATTAACACGGTCTGAGAATGACCAAAGACGGTAACAGAAAGACAACGTTGAGGAAGAACTTGGTTACAAACATGGTGTCCATCTGCTAGGTAATGGACACAACACACCCTTAGACAGAGGGAAGCTCTGAGGTTTCAACAAAATTACGCACCTTTTACAAATTACAGATTATTTTTAAAGTTCAGAACAGTTAATTTTAAAGTTATTTAACGTATTGCTTACAGAAATGGCAGAGTAAAATATTACAATTATCATACAAAACATTTCTGTTAATTTCCAACAGAGATTAGTAATTTGCTTGATAACAGTGTCTGAAATCACTGAATACATATTTTAATTAACGACATTGTCTTAAGGTTCTGAATTAATTATATTCCTACACTTGATCAGCCTTAGTCTGCAAGTTTACCAATGTATAATCTAGAAATGAGCCTGTTTTGATAGCAGTACCTGTATACACACTGGGTTGTGCGTCAGGGTACCGAACACACGTTCTGTTGGTCACATTATACGAGTGACCATTTAAATATTAATTAATATATGTCAATGACCTATACATATGTGTTTTTATACATGTGCTCCATATGTTTGGTTAACATAGCAAAAAAATGAACAAATAATGGAAATAAACATCAAAATAATTTTCTTGCTACAGAAAAAAGTAAAAGAATCTACACGTCTTATCAGCTAATTTAATATACTTTTCAACCCAGGCAGATATAGCCAATGCAGTTCCAGCTCAATTTGCTGCTTGCCTATTCTTTCCCTTTCTTACACTTGGTTTCCCAAACTCCAGGCACTACCAGTGGGTTAGGCATCCCTGGAAGTGCCCTTGTTGCTGCTCCAACTCCCTCCAACCCTGGAAGCAGTAAACAGGATTATTTACTGCCAGACCGGTCACCTCTAGACAAATCAATGCTAACAGCAAAGCTGTTCTTTTCACTTAGAAAGAAATCCACAAAAATAAAATAATTTTCTTACAGCAATTCTCCTTCTCAATCCACTCGGTGCTCAGGATCCCAAAGGAGCGGCAGGCCTCCCCGTAGGCGGCCAGGGAGCCACACAGCTGGAACTTCTTGAGGTTGTAGCAGCCGTCCAGGTAGCAGGACTCGTAGAAGGGGAGGGGATCAAGAAGCCCATAGCAGGGCTGGAAGAAGCCCTTCATGTCAGTGAGCTTCAGGCAGTAGCCCTCACCCTGCATCTTCTGGATGTGAACGTTGTCGCACATGGCTGTGTACTGGGAGAACTGCAGCTCGTTGCAGCTGGGGGTAAGAAGGTTGGTCAGACTAAGTGGAGCAAAATCAGCCATCTGAGATCTCCAGGGGAATGTAAACCTCCTCTACCCAGAATGTGATGCCACATTCTGATTCCAGCCATCACTAGCTACATTCCGAATCCAGCAACTGCTAGCTATGTGACCACTGGAAAGTCAGAAAGGACTGGTCTCTCCTCCTATCCATCTAAGAAGGTGAACCTAAAGCAGTAATTCCCATTGTTTATATCACTGAAATACAATGGGGGTAAAATAAATAATGGATTGACAGCCAAAGTGCCTCATAAAAGGTAGATATTAATATAAAAATCATTAACACTTTGATATAATTGATTGATATAATCAGTATAACTATTAACAGGTATTGATAGAATAACCAAAAACTATAATAATAATGATAGTTGGTGGAATTAAATATTTAGAAGGAAATCCCACAAGCCTTCTAAACCAGTTCCAGTTTAGCTATCAGGGACCAAGAGCAAAATAGTCACAAGAAAATTGGTGTCCAGCTGATGATGGTTTATAAAAGCAGAAAGGAAGGAAGAGAGGGAGGAAAGGAGAAAGGAAGGAATAGAGGGAGAAAAAGTTCAAGTGGAATCATAATTCCTCCGAAAAAACTGAGCCTTGTTTATCTTTGGAAATGTCAGAATGGCTGAAACATCCAAAGTTGTCTTTTTTCTCTCCTTGGGTCAAGGTGTGGCACTCTAGAGAAAGCATCGAATTACGAATCTGTCTTTGCCACTTTCAAAACCTCCTCATGTAAACTGTTCACTGTTTTAGCCTCTATTTCAACCAGGAAAGGAAAAGATTAGACAAGAATATTGCCCAAGGTTCTTCCCAGCTCTGGGTCACACAATTCACAGGATAGTCTAATACATGATACGTTATTCAGTGTCATATTCCAGAAATTCTAAATTCTAGAAGTGCAGGAGTGTTATTTAGACAAATGGGTACTTAACTATTTAAGCACAAAGGGATTGAGCCATTGTAAACAAAGTAACAGAGAAGAAAAGCATTTCAGTATGTTGAGAAACCCAGAGGGGCCCTAAATTAAAGACCTTTGGAATACCACCTAACTTGTTTACATTACTCTGTTTCTGCTGGCCAGGGAAAGCAGGGCTGATAATAACCTTCCTGATTTCTAATTGTAAAAAGGCTTTCCTGATTCCCACCAACTTCTACCTATACCACCACACTCAAGCCTTCTGGTAAGAGTCAAGGACACACAATTAGACCCAGCAACAGGGAGCAAATAACAGCCCTTCTTCTGAGTCAACTCTTAATTGCCCAGGGTTAGTCCAGGTCCCAGGTGGGCAGCTAGTCAAGGCTTCAAAGTTCTAATCCTAGACATGCTCTTCTGTTTAGCCAAGAGCTGGATGACATGAAAATTTACAGTCATATTGTCTAAGCCTAATTGCTTCCTCTGCAGTTCAAGAAATTACTGGGTCCTCTGATCATCAAAGCTTGAAAGACCTTTGACTCAGCCCTGTGGGAGAGGAGGAACAGTGCTAAGGAAAGTACTTTCCTCCTTTATGCCTCCCATGTATGTGGGAGGATCTGGGCCACCGAGTCCAGTGGACACTCTCACCTCTTCTGCATGCCATTGGTTTTCCAGCTTTGGGCCAGCACCACGCTGCTCACTACCGGCTTCCCCCGCAAAGTCACATAATCATCTGTCAGGTCCCCATTGAAGTTTCCACATAGGCCACATACTTTGTTTTGTAGCCTTTCACTGATGCTGATTTTAATGACGTTGAAGCCATTGTAGTGGATCTGGATGTCAGGGCTGGTGTCAATCACCAGAAACCCCTCGCTGCTGTAGATCTTGGTTGCCAAACCAGTTATAAATGGAACATTCACTTGTGTGCCGTTCACCTGTTAGAGGAGGAAAAAAATGGAGTGATTACGCTTAGACTAGGGGCTGGCAAACTTTTTCAGGGAAGGACCAGAGAAAACATTTTAGGCTTTATGATCTCTGTTGCAAATATGCTCTGTTCTTGGGGCCTGATACACATAGCAGCCATAGACCATATATAACAATAAGGAAATGATCATAACTATCTTCCAATAAAGCTTTATTTACAAAAACAGGCATCAAGCAGATGTGGTCATCAGCCACAGTGTGCCAACCCCTACCCTAGAGTTTAAGGGCGCTCCCTCATCTCACTGTCCACAGTTCCCCTAAAGGAAGGAGGGGAGAGATAAGAAAACACAAGAAAAGCCACAATGAATGGCTATATTTTTATATAAAACTTTCCCCAGCATAAACCAATTACTGAAAATGAAATCTCAACCCTGTACCAAGGAGAGTCTAACACAGTTAAAATGAATCTGGGGATCATTGCCATGTTTATCATTTTGTTGTTTATAATGTTCAAACTGGAGGTCCCCCCAGAGGTCCTATAGGCACAGTATTTTCTGCATTTGTCATGTTCCTGCTTTATAATATTTTCTTTTTTAGCCCTTGGGACTGCATATAACATGCTTTCCCCGTACTCACAAAATAAAATTTTACCCACAGGTTATTAATAGTAACTTTTGTTTCTTAAAGAAAAAAAGCAGACGCCTTTTTAAAAAATGAGTCTTTGCTATTTTGGCTAGCTGGGAGTATTTTCCTCAGCAACGATGTCAGTTTTATTCTCTTAAGTGGTCATTTTCCTCTTTCTAACTCCAATATGCTTGACCAGTGCTGTTGTGCCTATGCGGGCTAATTTTCAAAAGGAATGAGGATGTCAAAACAGTAAGAGCTTTTATTGAAGTGAAAAACCAGTATTAAAATCCATATTCTTCCTTTAAGGCTCAACTAGTACTCCTGGTCTTTTGCCTAAAGCTAGTTCCTAAGCTATTTGATGGATCTTCATAAAGATACACTCAATACCTGATTATCTGAGCTGCTGGAAAGTAAATAAATACAGTAACACTGGATTCCAGACGATGTTACTGTGGCTCTCTCCCCACCTCTCCCTATCTGTGCTCACAGCACTGGGGCCTGGCTCCATCCTTTAGGGGTTCCTGGCTTGTTTAGCTGAGAGGCTGGGGTAACTGTCAATAGCTCATTAGAGCAGATGATCTTCTTATCTGGAAGGAATGGGAGGGATCTAAGTCAGCCATGTGAGTTAAGGGGCTGAGAGGAGATTTACAATCAGTTACATATAGGTCTAAGATTAATAAGAAACCAGGCAGTGGGCCTAAGGAAGAGCCAACTTAGGAGAAATTCACCACATTCATCCTCCTGTTTCCTTTCACTTGGCATGTCAGCCTGGGGCCCTCCGATAAGGCTGCAAGCTCCATCAGATTTTTTACTTAGGCAGTTGTTTTTATGGGCAAATGCTTGCCTTCTCTTAGCTTATAGAAAGGACAGCAGAAATGGAGGGTGGGTCTCAGTACAGGCAGACGGAGCCAAGAATAAATTTAAAGGCTCTCAAAAACAAATGAGATGCTTTTTGGAAATTAACCTGGAGTATAACTGACTTATGTACCATTTTATCACCTGGAGCTCTATGAATACCCATACCGTCCATTATTTATTATGGCCCTGAGTCCCTGGGAGTTTCCTACAAAGCCTTTGGCATCTTCAGCAAAGGAAACCAGGCCCCTTCTTGCGCTTTAGTCTGTCTCCTCTGACTCTTTAAATCTGCTTATCTGTGTACGGTACATAGGAACCAACAGCCTATCATCCCCCAGCTTGGTGATCTGGGAAAAGCCACAACGAACAGTCCTCTTGCCAACCCCTCGTTCGCAGGGCCCCTTTCTTGGGAGTCAAAGCCAGGCTCGGTCACCTTGACGGTGTTCCGGTCGTTGATGAGAATCTGCTCCTCGTTAATGTAGAAGTAGACGGGCGAGATGATGGTGAGGTTGGGCGCCGACCACTTGTCGAAGTTGATGATGAGCTGGAAGGAGATGTCGGGCAGCTTCTGGCAGATGGTGGACAGCACGAAGGCGCAGTTGGCGGGGAAGCGCAGGAAGGCGCCGTCGAAGGTGCGGAAGACGCCGCCGCCGGCCGCCAGGCAGTAGGACGTCCTGGTGCTGACGCAGCCGCGCACGCCGTTACGCAGCGCGCACTCCTCGTCAGACTTGCACTGACGCGGGTCGCACTGGATCAGGTTGCGCCGGAAACAGCGGCAGCGCCGCGTGCAGTCGCTGTTCCAGAACAGCTGCTTGGGCTGGAAGAGAAGCGCCGTGTGCATTAAACCCAGGCTGTGCTCGGGGCTGGGGACCCAAAGCCCAGTCCCTCTGGACCCTGTGGCACCAGGCAGGACTAACGCATCTTTAACGGGGCTGGATTCTGCTGCAGCCCGCAGCAAAGAGGCCCCCTAGGGCGGCGCCTGTGGCTCAGCGTATAGGGCGCCGGCCCCATATGCCGGAGGTGGCAGGTTCAAACCCACCCCCGGCCAAAAACTGCAAAAAAAAAAAAGCCGCTTCAATTCAAACCTTATATCAGTTCCATGCGATTCAGGTGCCAAACCATGTGCAATTTAAACTTTATTGCTTTCGATCAAAAAGAACTTCGGCATTGTTACGGCTGGATCGTGGACCCAATCGCAGCCACTCTGAAAGTGCAGCTGTTAGAGGGACAAGGCCGAGAGGAAAAATATTTGGTAGAAATTTTTTACCAGGGAATCTCACTTCTAACAAGTACAAGCTCCACTTCAACGATGAAATTTAAATTCACTCAAGAAGGATACATTAGCTCTTCAAACCTTAGATAGTGATAACTAACTCTTAAGACCAGCCATTTCATCATTTCCCAACCCTCGCTTTTCCCTTGTATCTAGTCTACATCTGATTTACTTCTGGTGGAAATTCCTTTATTTCTGCGTGTCGTGTATAGGACAGAGCCAGTGAACAGCTGGAGCCCAAGAAAGGAGAGTTTTGGGATCCAGACCACCTGGTTTTGGTCCCTGTCCTATCTCCCTACAAGGGCCATCTCGAGCACTGTTCCTAACCTCCCAGAACGTCAGTTCGCTCACCTCTAAAAAGGAGATGATAATATCTTACAGGGCAGTTGTGAAGATTAAAGTAAATAAGATAGGTAAAGCACATTGCCTGGCATAAAGTCATCACTCAATAAATAGGAGCTGCTGTTACCAGTAGAACCACTCCTCCTCCTTCAGCTGGTGAAGAAATTCATCCACATAGCATAGCCTACAACATAGCATAGCCTCACTTGGACTCAGCTATTATTTTCTGTTCTCCCCCAAAGAGGCAACAATCTGTAGACACAACTCTATTTAGAGTTTGTATTCTTGATCTTGCACTTAGTCTGGCCTAAGAGTTCAGGAAACTGCTGGACATTAGTCGTAATTGTCCATGTGCTTCCAACAAGCAGGCTATGTCCTGGAGATGTGGGCACTCACTACATTATCAACTGACTGAAACAGGGCTCTTCAGACAAGATGTTTTACTAGCACAAAAGGGCCTATGTTTCTCTCTGGTCAGTTTTCTGCTTTAAATATAGACCTACGAAAAGCCTGGATGTCAACTCCAAATGTGACTCAGATCTGAGGGTGAATATCTTCTCCATCTAGGGCACTTCGAGGTGTTGTGGCTGACTCTTTCATCCTCAAAGTGAAGCAGTTCCTGGGACCAAGCCTTCTCTCCCTTCAGACCTATAACGTATTCTGGGTGCCAGCAGCCTCACAAATTGACTTCATTTCTCTTATCCGATTTATAGAATAACTGAGTGGATGGTCTGGCCTCTCTCTGATAAGAAGTCAGATGTAACATTGGTGGAAAGAGAAAAATAACCTGATGCATGTGGAGGTGATCATGGGTAAATAACTCATCCACAAGAGAACTTCATCACGACTCTTGCATCACAGTAAAGCAGCTGGCTTGATGTCACTTTCTGTACCTTAATTAGACATGATGACAGCTGGGTGATTACCTTATGCTAATGACTAGATAAGTTCTCTTTTTATTTCCAAAGAAATTCTCTTTATAAACGAGCCCCCAAGCTTGTTTGAGTTGTGGCAGGTAGAATGTGGATTATTTGTTCTGTGAATCTGATACTTCCCGGATATAAGCTATTGTCAGAATCCACTGACTTTCTGATGAAAAACTGGTAATAATGTTCATCCTGTAGTTCTAATAGCTGCCAAGAGTTACACCATGCCTTTCCTGAGAGTTCCAAGGGCTTTTATATGCATCATTTCATTACCATGCCTGGATTTTTTATTTATAAAATGTTTCTCACGAGAATAACAAAACAACAATAACAATAGCAGCTACCAATTATTGAATGACTAGGTGCCAGGTACTAGGCTAGGCACTTGGCGTAGATTATTTATATGACAACCCTACTGAGTTGGTATCATTAGCCACATTTCATTTGTAGGGAAATGGAAGCTCAGGGAAATGATGCAGCTTGCTCAGTGCCACGCCCCCAGCTAGGATGAAACCAGGTGTCATTCCATTATGCCACCCTGACACTAGGACCTCTGTTAAGGGGTGCATTACCCAGGTGATAGATGGGTACATTTTGGTAAGCCTCTGGGCTGGTGAGCAGAGTTTAGAAGAGTGCTTTTTGAGTTTTCAGCCTGTTTATATCTTCTCTCACATTGTGAGAAAACTGAATTTATTATTATTTTCTCCCACATGTTGTGCCTTTTCCTTTCAAATAATATTTCTAAGGGCTCATTTCAACATCACTTCTCCCAAGAAGTCTTCTTTTATTAGTTCTGCCATTTTACTTCACTCCTTACCTGTCTCTCTAATACAGCATTTAAATAAATTCTCCACTGAAAATGAAATTGAAGTTAACTTCCACATTCCTTTTATTTATTCCCACAGTAAAGACAACTTAGTTGTTCTTGATCAAGTCAATGCATCTTTACAAAAAGGAGACATTATTTATTGTTTGCCTAGTTGATTTCCAATTCAGACACTTTAATTAGATTTCTTTTAAATGCTCCTATTCTTTTTCACTTAAAATTGATTAGCTCCGCGGGGTATTATTTTTCACTTGTTGATATGCTATTTTGTAATTGTTCTTTTGTTCTTTAAAGTAGATTCTTTTTTCTTTCTGCACCGATTTTTAAGTTCCTTATGGCAGGGAACTTGTTTTCTCATCCCCTGCAATACCACCAGCATAATGATTCACAAATAGCAGAATTTCAATTGTTTGTGGCTGTTAACTGTCTACTCACCAGCATAAGGTTTTGATGTCATTTAAACACAAAACGTGCTTGAGGCAGAACCATGAACTGCCTACCTTTTCTAGGCAAGAGCTTTCCTAGTTTAGTATTATGGAACATAAAGAAAAATCACAAGGTCCGAAAAGTAAAATAATTTAGCGAGTTAATGTGTTTTTCTGAGCAATCCTACAAAGGGCAGCTTCATCAGCTCTGAGTTTAAGTCCCCACAGACAGAGAAGCAGAGGGTGGGATGCAAGGTCACCATAATAAAGCAGTCCAGACCAAACTCGGTGGGGGGGGCAACGTCAGGGTGACAGATGGCCTACACAGAGAGGGTATGCTCAGCTATTCTCACAAAGCTTCAGAAACCAGAAGAGGGAAGGCTGCTAGGCCCAGCCTCAAGCTCCATATTTTCCAGTGAAAAACGTCCTTAGCTAAGACAGCTACAAACGTCAGATTCACAGCCACGGTATTTCCAAACTAGAGCCACTTCCAAAGCTTGCTAACTAAAATTTACAGGAGAGGAAATCGGAGGGGCCTGGGCTCAGGAGTAGGCATGGACGAGAGAGAGAAACACAAGTGTGAGTGAGGACCGGGCAGGGCCTGGAGAGACAGGAGGACAGAGAGGGACAGAGGGGAGGGGCAGGGCTGGGGGGGAGGGTCGAAGGGGGCGGGCAGGGGGAGGGGAGGCCCAGGTGCTTTTCCAGACCTGACACTCCCTGTGCGAGGGCCCCACCTGCCGCCCACGTGCACCGCGCGCTCAGGCCTGGGGTGGCTGGTCAGTTTCGCCCCTCCGCTGATTGCTGGCGAGAACCCGCTTCCTGGCCAGCAGGCCCAGGCCGGCCGCTTCCTACCTCGTAGTATTTGCCGTCGGCGTAACAGCCGCAGCTGTGCGGCAGGATGCAGCTCTTGCCGTTGAGGACGTAGCCCGGGTCGCACTGGCAGCCCTCCACGCAGTAGTGGTTGCAGTCGCTCTTGAGGCGGATGGCGGCGCAGCGCGGCTGGCACACGCTCACGCAGCTCTCGTAGTGGCTGTTGGGAGGGCAGGTGACGGCTGGAACAGAAGAGGGAAGGGAAGGTTTCACACACCCGCGGGCGCTGTGACCGGCCTGCGCTTGGTGGCCAGGGCTCAGGGCGGCGGGGGGCGTGAAGCCCACCCGGACGGCGGGCTGCCCTCCCCCTCTCCGCTCTGCTCACCAGCGCCTCCATCCGGGCTCAGCACCAAGTGCAGGTGCACGGTGCTGGCGCCCCTCACGTGATCTTTTGTCCCTTCTCAGCCTCCAGTCTGAGAGCCTCCATCTCCTGCCATCTTAAGGCCACCTCAATGCGATCTGCACTTCACTTAGGCCTGTCACCCCATGACCTCCTGGGCACCCACGCGTCCCCCTGCCTTTAGGGCGTCACTCGCGTTGACCTCCCCTATCCATGGCCCTCTGCACCCTCTCAACCTGCCCAAATTCCTCACTCTTCAAGTCCTGGTGGGAGCCCCATCTTATCCGTACAGCTCCCCATTCTTAACCATGCCAACTCATCTGCACCTCAGAACTTCTTCAGAAACTTTTGTCGAACAAGAGCTTTATCCACATTAGACCCGGGAGCCCCATTGATCTCCGAGAAAGCAAAGGTTCGCTGTGCACGCGCGGAAACTGGCACGTCAATCGTGTCCTGCCATTTTCCAAATGCATCTAGCTGCTTCTATGGCAAGCAGTAGTGAGTTTCGAAGGCTCTCTGGGCCGCAGCTTCTGCACACAGCTCATGGCTGGTTGCAAGGGATTGAGTTTGTGTGCTCAGTACAGGGCCTGACATGACAGTATTCATTAAGAATTAGCCAATCGCTAAAAGGTAGGGTTGCTTAAAAAGTTTTCCAGGAGATACTATCTTAATAGATATGTACCAAAAACATCACTGCTATTATATAACTTGTAACTCTGTAACACACATGGTATGTATTTTAGGGGGTTATTTTATTTATAAGATTATCTACTGGAGTAAGATGTACTTTGGGAGTGCACAGTTCTATGGATTTTAACACATGTAGAGATTCCTGTGATTATAGGTTAAACCAAATATATTATCTATTGAGACACAGTCTCAAGCCGGGTAGAGTACCGTGATGTCATAGCTCACAGCAACCTCCAACTCTTGGGCTTAAGAGATCCTCTTGCCTCAGTTTTTCTATATTAAGTAGAGACAGGGTTTAGGCTGGTCTCGAACTCCTGAGCTGAAGCATTCCACCCCCCTCGTCCTTCCAGAGTGCTGGGATTGCAGGCATGAGCCACCGTGCCCAGCCAACACTTTCAGTTTAACAGATAAGTAGTAGTAACGACTGAAAACCATGCAAATAAAAGTTCAGTGAAAAGGCAACCTCTGTTAACAAATTATAGACAATTCTCCTAGAAATTGTTTACGCTGCACCAGCACCCGTTTGTGTGTGTGCACGCACACAAGCATGCGTGTGTCCTGTGCTCACTTTTTTACATAAATAAAATAAATAGCATAATACATACACATTTCTGCTCATTGCGTTTTCATGACAAGATTTCATCCATTTAGCCTCAAATGATTGTTTTTGCACTGCTGTTTGGTGTATTTTATGTGTTTATGCTGATGCTGCAGTAAATATCTCTGCACATATATCTTTGCCCTCGTGAGTAAGAGAATCTGAAGAATAAATTCCTCAGTCAAAGGATACGAATGCCACTGAGCTGCCCTCCAAAAAGGTTGTACGAATTCATCTTCCTATCAGGCCGTGTGAGGTTTGTTTTCCTATGTCCTTGCTAATTGTTCCTTACCAAACTTTCTGATTCTTGGTACTATAAAAGGTAAAAATGCTGTATGTGCTATCTCTTTATTTCTTTCTGAGATTCAACATCTTTTTGATTTGTTTATAATCCATTCATATGCCTTTTTCTGTGAACTGTTTTTTCGTATCCTTTGCAGATTTTGTGTTGTTGAAATTTTTTATTATTCAATTGTAAAAGCTCTTTTTAAATTAGAATACACCGTGGTATGTTATATGTGTTACAAAATATCATTTGTCGTTTGGCTACTTTTGAAAACTTCTTGTACAATTTTTGGTTTTGATCATATCTTTGCCATGCAGAGGTATAAAATTTTAGTGTGGTCAAATTTATCAAGTTTTCCCGTATAGCTTTGTTTTGTTTGTTTCTTTGTTTGTTTTTGAGACAGAGTCTCACTCTGTCACCCTGGAAAGAGTGCTCGGACATCATAGCTCACAGCAACCTCAAACTCTTGGGCTCAAGCCATCCTCTTACCTCCAAGTAGCTAGGACTATAAGCACCTGCCACAACAGCCCAGTTATTTTCTATTTTTAGTAGAGACATATATGTGTGTGTGTATGTGTGTGTGTGTATGTCTCTTGCTTTTGCTCAGGCTGGTCTCAAACTCCTGAGTTAGGTGATCCATCCATCTCAGCCTCCCAGAGTGCTGGGATTACAGGTCTGAGTCACCGTGCCAAGCCTCCCTTGTAGCTTCAATACTATGTTCAGAAATATCCTCTCTGTTGCAAGATTACCAAAAAACAAAACAAACAAAAAACCTGCTCTGTATTCTTCTAGTACTTTCATAAAACTTTTGATCTGTTAGGATTTTATTCTGGACTGAAAAAGGAAGGAGGGATTTAGCCTTTTCACAGCTAATTTTTCCTTCATCCCTTTACTGTTTATTCACTGAATAATTAATAAACACACATTCACATATGGTGATCTGAAAGGCCAGCTTTAACATGTACTATTTCCTTTTTAGCATCTGGACTTGTTTCTAGACTTTCTCATTTTTCCACTGGTTGGTCTTTCTGTTCCTGTGCCACTACAAACTTGTTTTATTTTTAACCGGTTGAACTTATGCAAGTGCCAGCATTAACAGTGACTGAAGGTCTACAAGACTCTGTAATATCTGGGAAGAGGTACTACCAATTTAAAGATGTTCATTATTCTTTAAGGTATTTCAAAAGGGTACTATTTTCCCAACAAGACTATACACACATATTTTATCTTTCTGAATCTCCCATGGCACACAAAACAATGCTGAGAATGTGGCGGATGGTTAAGAAAGATTTGGTTCATGAAAACAAACTTTCAAATTCCCAATACTGATTCACTGCTTCTCTCTCCCCCACACATGAAGAGCTGGGAGTTGTGAAGTAATGCCCTGGGCTCTGCACCTGAGTTTGTACTGTGGTCTAGAATGTGTCTCTGCCATGGCCAGCAGAGCAACTTAGCATTTGTGCCTTGGGTGGGCAGCAGGATGAATGGTTCCTCCCCTGAAAAGCAATCAAGGCCAACAGAATGGACAAAGGTTTTGGAATCTGACTGATGTGGGTTTGAAGCCTGGCTCTGCCACTAACTAGCAGTGGCACCTGTGGCAAATTGCTTATGTACTTACCCTCTCTAAATGTTTTCTCACCTACAAAATGGGGGCAATAGAATCTATCTCATTAAGTAGCCATCAAGATAATAAAATGAGATATGATTTGTAAAGCTCCTCATACAATGGGGCTGGTACTTCAATAATACCTCTGGTACTAATGATAGTAGTTGTAGTAGTAGTAGAAATTATTTTTTAAAAGAATTTATTAGGCTTGGCGCCCATAGCACAGTGGTTACGGTGCCAGCCACATACACAGGGGGTGGTGGGTTTGAACCCGGCCAGGACCAACTAAACAACTGCAACAAAAAACTAGTCGGGTATTGTGGCAGGTGCCTATAGTCCCAGCTCCTTGGGAGGCTGAGGCAGGAGAATCACTTAAGCCCAAGAGTTGGAGGTTGCTGTGAGCTGTGGCATAATGGCACTCTACTGAGGGTGACATAGTGAGATTCTGTCTCAAAAAAAAAAAAAAAGAATTTATTAGACGTGCAGAGAAATATGTAAGAAAAATCCTAATTGTCAGACTTTAAATCCAGGACTCTGAAGTAGTAAAAGCTGCCTCTGACAGAAGGGAAAATGGTAATGATAACCACCTTGGACTGACCACTTACCATCATCAGGCACCGGGTGTCCAGGGTCACAGGGGCAGCACTGTCTCTGCAGCCACTTCCTAACTTACCCAAGCCATTGTCCTTGGGAAAGTTTCTTAATTCCCTCCTCTAGAAAACAGGACTATGAATAGTCCCTACTTTGCAGGGTTGCCGTGAGGATAAACGTGTGAGTAGCAGATCTCACTTAGAACAGGGCCAGGCAAATAGTGAGCGCGAAGGAGCTGTCATCTATTTACTATTTTCTTCTCTTACTGTACTCTCACCATCTGGCACTCTAATTTAAGTCCCCTATTAAGGGACTGAAAGAATGATAGACACAGCTAATGAATTTTAGGGAGGGGTTAGTAATTAAGACAATTTACCTTCCCTTCTCCCTCTAAGCCTATTTGTTCAACTTGGGTGAAGAGGTTTTCCAATGTGTTTACCGATTAGGTAATTGAGTAATAAATTATCCCATTGATAGGAACAGTCAAATCATTGAAAAACACTAGCATTCTACCTTGTTACCAATAAAGCTCAAGTTTAATGGTTTGACCCCTTTTTTCCTGAAAATGCCTTTTCTTATATCTCAATGTGTAAATGTGGAGTTGGGTTCATTTTTAGTAGAATGGGAGGTGAGGGTGGGGGGAAGAATTAGTCCTGCCCTCACTTCCTAGAGGTTTGAGTCCCATGAAAACAATCACAAATTGGCCTATTGTTGGGCTGAATGGCTGAGATGGGACTCCATATCCTGCAGCTTATCTCTCTCTGCTTTGGCAACTCAAAATGGAAAACTAAGCTGCCTCTCACTGCACCACCCCACGCCCATCTCCACTCACATACCATCTTTAAAGTATGTTTTCTTTCTCTTATTTTAGTTTTTCTTTTCACCATCCATTACCACCACCTTCTCAGGTGCTCTAACTTTTGGATCATTGACTTGTCCTAAAATGCTAAAGTAGGAGAAGGCCTAACTCTCCCAATGATGGAACAATTCTAAGCTACGTGCTAGTCCTGCTGTGCCAGCTGGGGATATGCTGATGGGTGGACCAGGCCAAGGTGAAAGACAGACTCGTTTCTGAGTGCCATGGGCAGAGCTCCCCACTACCAGTTAGCCAGTGTGGAAAGAATGTGACCAAAGCTTGGAGGGAACATGGAGGAGGGACGAGCACAGGGTAGCTGGTGGAGGGGATAGGAGAACAAGAAAAACCATGTTCACACCCTTTCTCCTTAGCCAAGCTCTATAGGAGTGGGTTGGTCTTCCTTGGAGGTAAGGTTATGGGGCTGGTTAACTCAATTCTTTTTCCTTCCCATAAGTGACAAAAATTGAGTCCCATCAATTGGGATGAGAGTTTCTGGCAGTATTCTCTTAAAAATTAGCCTCTGCATTCCCTGTTTGTTGCAGCTAGAAGAAATGTTTTGCTACATTGCTTCATGATGCCCTGTATGATGCCTGTCCTCATCCCAGCCACCCCGAGGGTGGCATGGTAATGAGCACACCTTTGCTGCAGGTAAAGAGGGAAGTAACCCTCTCTCATAGGTCTCAAGAGGAAACAGGCTGAGCCTCCCCTACCAAACTGTTTCCCATCCTGCACCATGTTTAGGCCTCTGGGTCCAGAGCCTGGCTTTCTGATTTAGAGGAAGGCTGGGAGCAGGGGTTTCGGGTTAGAAGATCAAGTCATGACTTTGCCACAGAGATTATATGACCATAGGCAAGTTATTTAACTCCTCTGAGTCTCAGTTTCTCCCTTATTAATTCGGTTATTGAGAACAATAAATGAAATAATGCTGATAACGTGTTTGGCGCTGGGCTTGGCTCAGACCTAGCCATTAATATAACAATGCCACTTAGCATGCAGAGTGTGCCGGCCTTTGAATTACCTAATTTGATCCTCCTGACTTCTCTGTAGCATAAATGGCAGAGGCAGCATTACCTTGGCTCTATGGAGGGGGAACTTGAGCACCAGGGAAGAAGACACATTGCTCAAGGTCACACAAATTCTTAAGGACAGAGTCAAGGCTAGAATCCAGGGGCTCTAATTCCTTCTGTAATGTAGTCTTAATATTACACTACGCGTCACAAGCACAAGGACTGAAGCACGTCAGACATGAATCAAACAGAATGACACACTTAGAGAAGGCACATAAATTGTCAACACAGTGATGCCCCCATGAGGTCCTGAAACTAACTAACTCTTCTCCCATTCATTTCTTGTTAATGTTTTACCATGCACTTGCTGAGTCCAAATGCCATGTATGATGCCCTGTGCTCTGTATACATGATTGTATTTCATCGTCAGGGTAACCCATGAAATAAGGGGTATTAACCCCATCTTACAGATAAGGAAATGGGAGGTTACATAACCTGTTTCAGATAACAAACGCAATTCCAAAGGGTATATCCTTAAATTGCTTACTCAGTGTATTCTGACTTCTGTGGAGGTGGAAGACTGGCCCCCCAGTATTTGTATTCAGGAACAATTTGTAGCTTTTCTTTACAGTCAGAACTTCTAAAAAACATTTACTATAGTTACTAAGATTTGAGATGGGAAAGTAGACCAGTGTGGCTTAGCCAATGACCAGCAGTGGTTTCTCCACCCAACCAATCAAGAATGAGGAGATATGTGCTGGCTTCAGCAGCACATACTCTAGAATTGGAACAATACAGGAGTGTTGTCCCCTGTGCAAGGACAACACTCAAGAATGAGGATATAGGGCAGGTGTGGTAGCTCACGCCTGTAATCCCAGTACTCTGGGAGGCTACTAGGAGGTTTGTTTGAGACCAGTGGTTCAAAACCAGCCTCACAAGAGCGAGATCCTGCCTCGACCAAAAATAAGAAAATTAGCAGAGCATTGTGGTGGGCACCTGTAGTCCCAGCTTCTTGGGAGGTTGAAGCAGGAGGATCACTAGAGTCCAGGAATTTGAGGCTACAGGAGCTATGATGATGCCACTGCACTCTAGCCAGAGTGACAGATAAAGACTTTGTTTCAATAAAAACAAACAAGCAAACAAAAGAATGAAGAGAAGCCACAGGAGAGAGGCCAGGAAGGACTCACAGCAGGACGTGTAATTCCTCCAGCCTGTCACCATGATCCCCTGCGTCTGGCAGGTGCTGGCGTAGTTCTGCAGCCAGTTGCAGGCGGTCTGCACCGCGCCCCCATCGATGCAAGAGTCAAACAGGCAGTTCTTGTAGAAGAAGGCGGGGTTGACCTTGCTGTGACACTTGGAGAAGCCGGCGTTCTGGTTGGGGATCAGGCCACACAGCTGCTGCACCTTGGAGAAACCTTCCACCTTGGCACAGGAGGGACAGCGGTCCCCACAGCCCACCTGGCAGAAGGTGTCCCTCTTCACCCAGCTCTGCCCGAACTCGCTGACGCTGGATGCCAGCAGGCCCATGGGCATCTCCAGGTCGTCGTCGGGGTCACCGTTGTAGCGGCCACACAGGCCGTAGGTGCCATTCTGCATGCTGCGGGGGACCGTGATGGACAGGAAGGTCTTCCAGTCGTACACGACCTTCAGGCCAAAGTCAGTTTCCACCACAACGTGGAAGCCGAAGGAGAAGATGTTTATCTTGCCTTGTCCCAGCTTCAGGGGCAGATAGAGCCGCTCATCGTTGACCTGGAAGAGGAGAGATGAAGTGGAGAAATACGGTTGGCCCAGAGAATTCCCGACTCTTCTTTGAATGATTAGTCTCTCGAAAGACAAGTCCCAGGGGCAAGTTTGAGCAGGTTGAATGCTGTCCTGGCACGCAGTGCTGTTTATGTCAGTCAACTACCACTATCAGGATTTGAACAGACTTAAATGACTATCCTTGGTACACTAATACACCTATTTATTTCAGTGCCTTCTGTTTCTATAGCGTTACTTCCCCCAGGAGTTCAAATTGTTTTCTCTAAGGTAATGAGAGGGTAATAAGAATTCAATTAAAGTTGAAACTAAAATACCCAAACCTAGAACTCCTGTGTTTCCATTTCTGCCTCTATCCTGGATTTATTTTAGGTGCCAATGTATTACTGTCTTTGGGTTATTTTTTTCTTGAAGGATGCCTTTGCTTTGCCGTTCCATCTGCTGGGATGCCATTCTCCAGCAATGTTCCTCTTGCCCTCCAGTCCCTGCTCCAGTGTTGCCTCTTCAGTAAGGCAAGAGATTTCCAGCCCGTGCTGAGAATGAATCACTGCCTCGTCTGGGCACCGGGAGCATTTGTGTTTACTTCTCTCGTGTTCGCCTCCACCTCTGGCCAAGACCCAGCCTGGGTACTACTGAAACTCACCCCACAGCTGCCTTCGGTTGTGGCTGAGTGTGTGAGCAAGTCTACGGTTGAAGAGAAGGACCTTGCAGGAAGAGAAAGGTTGAAGTCAGGAGGAGAGGAGACGATAGCCAGGCAAGAATCCCAGGAAGGCATAAAACAAGTTAGCACAGGTGAAGAGTGGCTGTAGGAAGGAGAAGAGGTGCCTCATTCTCTCTGGAAGAAAGGAGCTGATGACGCCATGACAGCCACTTAAGTGACAGGGTGCATGAGGGTGGGAGAAGGTGTGAGATCAGGCCTGGGAGACTCTGACCTGTCCTGAAAGCTCATAGCTAATAAGCTCGAAGCTGTGGGCTGAGAGGCTGATCTGCGCCAGCTGGCTTTTCTGCCAAGGTTTCCTTGCATTCTGTGTTCCTTGGCTACCTGGTGTCATGTAGGAGGCAATGCCTCCGGGAGGCAATGTAATTGGATGGAGCAAAAGGCTTGCCAAGAGAACCCTGGGAAAGGAATACTCATGGCTCAGACAGCTCGGCTCCTCCCGCCTTGGAAGCCCCATGACGGCTCCCTCCACTGCACCACTGCCCGGAGTCTCTCCCAGTGAGTGAGAAATGGAGGGAGGAGGGGGCTCAGGGACGGGAGGGTCAAAGGAAAGGGACAGTCTGGAACAGCTGCAGAGCTGGAGAGACGGGGAGGAGGCTGCCAAGGAGGACAGGAAGGCTTGGGGAAGGGTGTGGGGAGTGTATTTCAAATACTCAAGTATTATAAATAAGACAACATATTAGAGTTTTAGGAGAGAGTTTTTCTTTAAACATCTCTCTAGACATTTCAAGGTACCCCATGCACCCTACCTTTTGCCACCCCCTGCTTCAGTCTTCACCAACCTTCACTTTCCTGGACGCCCACATCTCATTCTCAGCCTGGCAAATGTGCTCTTTGAGGGCTTTAGCTCTGAATTGTCTCTTCCAGGAAGCCCTCCCTGAAGCCCCTTGGGCTAGCTAGGACAACCCGTCCTCTGTGCTCTCAGAGCCCTTCACACTACACTGACACTAACTATTAACATGTCTGTCTCTCCCCCTAGACTCTGGGCTCTCTTAGGACTCCAGCTGTATTTGATTTATTTTTCTACACCCCAGGGCTGGGCACAGAATAGGCAGCAGTGGAGCTAAACCAAGCCAGAGTGATGCTCAAAACCTCACTCGTCTCTGATGGCTACTGGACTGGAAGTCAGGAATAAAGAGACAGGCCGCCAGGGCCCTGAAAACCTCCCCATTGGCCTGAGCTGGGTCAGACTTGGCTGCCCCGAAGCCTGGGGGTGGTGGCAGGAGAAAGGCAATCTGCAGAAACTGGGCTGCTGCAGCGCCTGCCCAAGGGAGAGGCTCCCTTCCGTGGCTCGGCCCCACTCCCCTGCTGGTCTATAGATAGCATGCTAATTTCCAGCTTCCCTTGGCTTCATGGATTTTCCCACGTCCTACAGGGCAGCTGAATGCTGAGAAAGGTCAGAGTCACACCCTGCGTCCCAAGGAATCACTTCCGCGTCACCCTCTATTTCTGAGAGCAGCAGCAGTGACCGTGCTCTGGGCTGTGTTTTGCCCGGCACTTTGTTTCACACTGTCACTCTGACGGCCATTATTCTCCAGGCTCAGGGAGAGATGGTGACTAATAATAACATCACAGGAAAAACAAATGCAAATCATTGAATAAGCAGATTCTGTAATGCATATTAATAATTCAGAGTAACTGCTAAATCTATCCCCCAATCCCCAAAGAAAAGAACCTTCAGTGCATCCTGGACTTGGTCTTCTTGTCAACGGCTTGAAAGCTACAATGTACTCTGTTGCCAGCTTGAAAACTTAGAACATGCAGGTGACTCAGAAAGAAGGACCCTGACAAGGAGTCCACTTGTCCTGTAATCCATTCCTCTGTGATGCTCCTGCAGGTTGAATTGTGTCTCCCACTGGAAGATAGAATGAGGTCTTAACCCCCCATGTCTGTGAATGTTGACCTTACTTGGAAATAAGGTCTTGGAAGAGGTAGTACAGTTCAGAGGAGGTTATACTGGACTGGGTAGAGCCTAACTCCAATGAATGGTGTCCTTAAAGGAAGAGGGAGATTTGGACATGGAGAAACAGGAGACACAGAGGAAAGGAGGCCAGGTAAAGACAGAGGCAGAGACTGGAGTTATGCTGCCACCAATCAAGGAGCTCCAGGGACAGATTCTCCCCTAGAGTCACAGAGGGAGCATGGCCCTGCCTTCACCTTAAATTTGGACTTCCAGCCTTCAGAGCTGAGAGAGAACAATGTCTGTTCTTTTAAGCCATCCAGTTTGAAGTATTTTGTTACTGCAGCCTTAAGAAACTGACACATGCCTTCCCTCTCTGCTTCTCTAAGTGGAGGACTCAGCTGTGTCCTCTTGACTTTAGCAGAGTGCCTATCTCCTGGGATTAAAGCAGGGCATATGCCTGGAAGGTGAGTCTGCCCAGGGCTTACCCCCACAGGGCAAGGGAAGGAAGAGAGTAGGGAATCCCTTACTCTGAAACAGAGAGAAGGGACAGGTTGCGAAAAGAATCAGTGTTCATGAGGATGCAACAGCCTACCTGTGAAAGTAGCTGGGAACGGGTCAGCAAATTACAAGCGCAGCCTCACATATCCATAAACCTGATCGCAAAGAGCGTGTAACAGGGCAGAAAATAAAATTCATAAGAATGTAGACGGGACAGGACCTATGAACAGATTCTATTTAAAAAGAAAAGAAAAATCCTGAAACGTAGGAAGATGGAAGCGTGTTAAACGTCAAAAAGATAACTAACTACATGAAAACTTAAAATTCTAAGGGTGGAAAGATCTCGGATAAGGAGACAAGGAGAAAAGGACAAACGTGATGCAAGTCACAGGGACAAAATGATCAATAGATTTGTTTTAGCATACAGTGAAAACAGAGTAGAAGGAAGTTATTATGATGGGCAGTTCCAACTATCCAGACATTTGCTAGATATCTTATGTGGCTGAAAACTAAGCATTGGATACGGTCCTAACTTGCCTACGTGACAATTTAATCTCTCAGACTGTTGAAGTGGTAACTGGCACTGTGATGAAAGTCACAGGAACCTTGGAAGAAAGGGGTCATTCTGTCATCTCATTCATTCACTGGAGTGTCACCATACGCAGGGCACTGCACTTTGATTCAGCCAAAAGATGGATTAGGTATGGTCCCTGCCCTTAAGAAGTCCATGATCGGAATCGAGGGAGTTAGACATGAAGAGCATGAAAAAATACAGTATGATTAATGCAATCACAGACGCCAGAAGAAGCTGTTACGAGATGTGTAGAGAAAAACAATTGGGATTTAGAGTCATAACAGCCAAGAAAGGGAAGAAGAATGGGCACAGTGGGGTTGCTGCCTTCGAAGCTAAGAAGGCACTTTCCCCAATAAACACTAAAGGGAAGATAATTCAAGAAGCTCCAGAAACTCTGTTTGTCAGAAAAGGAGGATGTGAAATCCCAAGGAAGGAAAGAAAACCATATAGGTGCCCAGGGAGCTCTAGTTCACTTTAGTTTAGCTCAGAATTTTTAAGAGAGGGCATACAAGATAAAGAGTCCCCTCAGACAGAAAAATTATGGCAGACCTGGGAGAATAATGTCAAAAAGCCAACCCCCTAACTCAGCTCCCTGGAAAGCGAGTGCGCAGGCTGCTGACTTCCTGTCGTGCTCCAAGATGTGGCTGGGGCCTGATGTGCAGAACTTCACACCTTCTACTCCTGTCTTCATGGTCAAGTGCTTTTTGGGTGAGAAGGGTGGGTAGGGCAGAAAGAGAGTGCTGAAGCCGGGTGAGCAACGGGATGGAAGGTGAGCCCTGGTGCTCCACGTATGAGACTCCTGATCTCCGCGGGTACCAACAGGGAGACTGGGGGAGAGGGAGGGGCCCACACAGGATGTCACTGTGATCTCAAGAAAGGGAAGGGGACGGCTTGGGACAATAGCACCACTTAGGGAGGCCTAGTCTGTGCTAGACATATGTCCTTTGTCACAGATGGAGCAGCCATGCTAGCAAGTGACTGCAAAGTCACACAGTGGTTCCCGGCTGGAATTCTAATCCAGGTCTGTGCTTATACTCCACTACGATGGGAAAGCCACCTTTCAAGAGCAGGCCCTGCTGGCATACAATAAAGTGACAGAAAATCTGCAGGGCCTCTCTCTGCTGTCAGATACTAGGCTCTTCTTTGGATTCTAGACCCACCTGATCTGGCAACAGCCTGTCTTGCTGACCCCTGTCCTGATGACTACTCACCAACACAGTGTGCTTGTAGGCCCGGTGAATCACGATGCTGTAGCCAAAAACAGTCACATCCACCTGCTTGACCCACAAGGCCAGGGATGGGTCCCGGTCCTCATTCTTGGCTGTGATAATGAACTTCGGGAAAGAGTCTGAGCTTGGCCTGCTTCCCGTGGTGCACAGGGTGAGGGAGCAGCTGGTCTGGAAGTCGAAGGGGAAGCCGTCAAAGGTGAGGTAGTGGCCGTAGCCCGAGACGATGCAGGAGGCATCGGTGCGGGGCTGGCAGTAGTACAGGCCTCCCTCCTCCATGCAGAACTCATCATCCTTGCAGGGAAGGGTCTCACAGTGGACGCTGTTGTCCGTGCCGTTGCAATAGCAGAAGATCTGGCAGTCCAGGTCCACCCAGAAGGTCTCATTGGTGGCAAGTTGGTGCCCCTCGAAGTTGCAGCCACACTCGCTCCGGGTGACGCACTGGCTGCCCAGCAGCGCATAGCCCTCGTCACACTGACACCCCTCCGAGCAGGTATCCACACAGATGGGGCCCAGGGCCAGGGTCTCACAGGTCTCCGTGCAGGTCAGACACTCCTCAAAATGGCTGTTCTCGGGGCATTCCAGAGCTGAGGGTGGTCAAGGAGAAGAAAGGCTTGAGACAAGGACAGAGGTCAGAGACGGAAGTGTGTGTGCATGTGTTTGTGTGTACATGTGTGTACTCCTTGTTCAGTGAATGCCTCAGTGCTGTGATCTGAGCTCAGCAAACCCCTCACTCGCCCTGGGGCACTTATCTTTCTTGCAGAAAGCTCTGAGTCTGCAGAGCCTGTGTTGAGCACCTCCGATGTGCCAGGCAGCCTCCTAGGCCCTTTGTGTACCACATCTCAGCAACCTAGAAAGTAAGGGAAATCTTCTCCTTCTTATCTTACAGGTGGGAAACTGAAGGTCAACGATTTAACTAAATGTAACTAGGAAGTGCCAGTGAGGGACTCAAATCCAGTCCTCTGGATGTGAAGACTCTGGAGAAGGAGTGTGTGGCGCGCCAGAGCAAACATGTGCTTTCGGGCCAGAGAGACGGGGATGCTAACTTAACTCTGGCATGTTATGGAATGTCTCTGAGCTTCAGTTTCCTCTTTCATTACCTGAGAACCACAATCACCTAGCAGGGTTATTCTGAAGATTAATAATCTAAGACATCAAGTCCATGGTAGAGTCTCAACAAAGAGTATGCCCTTCCCCTCCTTACACAAACATATGGATGAGTTTTCACTCTACAAACTGACTTGTTCCTTTTCCTTCATCTTTCTTTTCTCTGCTCCTGCTACCTCTGGTTGGCTCCTCCCCGCCCTCAGCACATGGTCACCCCCACCTCCTCGGCTCACTCTTCCCCTGCCTGGACCATCCACCGCAAAGCCAGATCCTACCCACTCTTCAAAGCCCATTTTAGACTGCGTGTCCTTCCTGAAGCCTTCCTGGGTAGATGAAGTTTCTGAGCCAAAATGCACAGCACATACAATGTTCTCAGCATGTGCTGCTCACCGTGGAGCTCTGGGTAAGCTTCTCATTTCTCTCTGTTACTCTGATTGGTCACAATTTGACAGGGGCACAGGGGAAATCCCCTACAAGTCTGAGATCTGAGAAGGTCTCCTGGAAAAATAAGATCGCTCCTTTAAAACTTTCTTTGGCTCTACGCATACCATCATTTCTTAATGGTGTTTTACAATGCAAGGACATAAAGGACACTACGGAGAAATAAATCGCACGGCAATAATAGCTCTGCCCACAAGTACCAACTCAACAGTTCTGCTCTGCATCCTGGAAGCCAATCCTTTTTTCCTCTGAGCTGAAGGACTATCTCCACTCCTGTTGACTACCATACCACACAGCTTTGGAATTGAAGGCTAGTTCAGCACTGATTATATATGTCCATATAGAGGAATTTTCACATTCGTCTCTAAATTATGAATGTTATAACACCGACTGCAGATTTATGATGATAGCAAATACCACGACTTATTTAAATGGCTCTCACTGTATGACTTATTGTGTTGTCTGAATTTGTCTGAAAGTCTGGAACATACAGACGTGGAGTAATAAAACTTCGCCCAGGCCCTGAAATGCCTCTGTGAAATTACTTAATTGGGCAGCTTGGCTCTGCCAATGGAGGGCTGGTTAAAAATATCTGAACACAGAAGCTGTGGTTGTCTCTCTCTAGGTTCAAAGAAGACTGTGTTCCTGACATGCAGCTGTTGCCCCCAGTCCAGTCCCCATTCTGCAAGACCCTGACGAGATGAATCTCTCAGTACCTGGAGATGTGATTAGTCAAGTGTGTACACTCTACACCTTCTTGCCAGACACAGTATCAAGGTCTGCACAGGACATCCTGGGGCTGTCTCAAGTGGGAGCCCTGGCCCTCCGCCCAAGGAGCCATATTCCACGTGGCTGCTTCTGCCCACATCTCTCTCTAAAAAAGGCCCTTATAAGAGCTTCCTTTAGCTGTGCTGGCCCAGAGGAGGGATGGTGAGAAGCAATTCTTAGTAACCATCACGTGTGGGCATCATGTCCTGCTAAGCTGGCACACACAATGTCACCAAACTGCCCCATTCAGTGCCAAAATAATTCAGAAACATTCCCTGTCAGGCAGTAGTTTAACGGGATGGCAGCGACATGGCCTAGCAACAGAACAGATTTGGTATGGGTAAGACTCAGTAATCCTGTACCAGGAATGAAACATGGGCATGGGTGCTAGAAAGCATGGCATGGGTGCAGGAACAGAAATAGTGTTGGGTATGCTGGAGATAGGATAAAAGAGCACACCAGGAGGTGGCTGTAAAAAGGCTTTGGGAAAGTATCATAAGGTCCCATAGACAGGTGGCCACTAGAAAATGTGGAGTGTTCCTGCTACAGGTGACTTTAGGAAAATGCTCCTGAATTCCAGCTTTGGGGGCACAGCTCCTGCTCTTAGTCTCTCTCCAGGGCAGGCAGGGTTCACCAGGGATTTGACTGCCCTTTTCTGAGATGACAGTCACCAACCCCTCTACATGGTTCTCAGAAATGACAGGTTTAAAAGGACACAGGCACCCATGTGTGTTTTTTAGTTATTAGCTCTGCCTGTTCAAAAGGCCTAGAGGCAAAGCCTCTAGGACACCTGATATCAGTGGATACAACTTGCCCAGGGCTTTGTTTAAAATAACAGCCCCCCTCAAAAGGAACCAGGGCCTCTTGGAGTAATGGCTGAGTCCAGCCTGGGCCTGGGAAGATTAAGAAATGAGTGTGGAGCATCTTGTTATCTCCCGAACTAAGAAAGGGCTTTAAAAAATGATTGCGGTTGAGAGAAGGACACAGCAGCCAGTCTAAAGGGGCTCCCGCAGGCCAAATCTGGAAACATTTTAAGACGAAAAATAACTAACACATGAAATATACACCACTGGGCAAGATAGGAATCCATGTCTGTGTTGATAAGATGATTGATTGACAGGCAGAGAGGCAGGCAGACAGCCGGACAGGTGGATCACCAGACAGACAGGAGGAAAGGACTCTTGTCACACAATGACCACAGCGGACTGGCAAAAGAGGAGGATGTGCCAGAGCCAGAAACCACCAGTCCGTAATCCTCACACTAAAGATGGATACATGAAATAATCAACAATGCCACTAAATCGAGGAGGGGGACTTAGATGAAGAGCCAGGTATCTGCGTGATCTTAAACCATCTCCCCACGGATTGCTTATTAATCACAAGGGGAAAAGCACAGCAACGCTAGAGTGGAGACGCTGGACAACACCCCGCCCAGGAGCTCACTGTGCATATTGTCCACAAACGGTGCTTGGCAGAGCATGTGCTGTGATGCCACGAGAAAACCACGTGTCCCCTGCACGAGTGGCTGCGTGACGACGTGCAGCTGAAGCTTATCAAGGGGAAGCACCAAGACCAAATGGAGGGCCATGCTGTTTTAAAAAGGAGGAGACTGCATTCTTCACAAATGGTAGTGTCATAAAAGGCAAAGAAAATGGAAGAGTTCTTCTAGGTTAAAGGAAACGAAGATGGGAAAATGAACTGCAGCATGCAATCCTAGACTAGCTCTGTAGTAAGGCCACACAAACACAAAAAAAACCATAAAGGATGCTACTGAGTCAAGTGACAAAACTGGGATATGGGTGTTAAATTGTTGTATCAATGTTGAACTTCCTAAAGCCGGTAACTGTACTGTGGCTATGTAAGTGATAGCCCTTATTCTAAGGGGAGACACACTGAATATTTAGGGGTAAAGGGCATGATGTCAGAGACTCACTCTCAAATGGAAGGTGGAAAGGAAGAAGCGGAGGAAAAGAAAGGGGAGGGCATGATGGAGAAAAAGGACAAAATGTCAATAATAGGTCAGTCTGGGTAATGTGTGTACAGATTTCTTTTCTGGAATTTTGAAATGATTTCAAAAAAAAAGTTTAAAAAACAAATAAATGCAGACAGGAAGAAAGACAGCAGAAGAGAGAGAAGCAGAGGCAGGGAAGAGAACTTTCACGGTGGTGATGGTTTTTCATATCATTCCTCCCTGTGACCTCCTGATAACCAAGGGTGTTATGTCTCAGGCTTTCCCCGCAGTTATTCTAATTACTCCTAGTAATGCCACTGCCCTGCTGAGAGGTCAGATACTCTGGGGACAAAACAAAACCCAGCAACACAGGACTCCCTTAATACTCATTGTCAGTTTTGCCCCAGGGAGCAGCGCTAATCTCTACACCCTGTAAGGCACCCCCAGTGATCACCTCCTCTCGACCTCAATGGGGCCCTTCTTTGCCAAGGGAGAAGGCATCGCAAGGACTTCTAGTCCTTTGACACAGAGGCGCCTGCACCCTCTGCTAGATAAAACCTCAAGTCAACATGGTGATTTGGTGGCTAACTGTTCTACTACTGGAGAGGCATTGTGCAATCAGAAACAAAAAGACTCAAGTGATTCTCAGTGTGGGCACTCTACCGAGGGAGACAAGGTGAGACTCTGTCTCCAAAAGAAAAAAGATACAAACGAAAGGTGAGGAAAAGCCTGGACTGGTCTCCATGCTGGAGGACGTCTCTACCTAGGGCAGGTGCGCACCAAAACTACATCGCCCTGTGCTCCATCCCACCTGGAGAGGGAGTCCTGAGTGAAAGGGTCCTATTCCCCCCACCCCCGGCGGGGCCCCTACTTACGGCAGAATTCATAGGTCCGCCAGGGCCCCACCTCCACATCGGCATTCTTGCAAGCGCTGGCGTACCGGGCCACAGCGTCACAGAGCTCGGACTCGTTGCCACCACTCTGGCACAGGCGGAAAAGGCAGGTGCGGTAGTAGGCGGTGACGTTGACCACGCTGTGGCACTCCAGGAAGGAGCTGTTGGACGGGTCGTTGATGATGCCGCACCTGGAGCGGCTGCGGTAGAATTTGAGCAGCTCCGAGTCGTTGTTGCAGGCCTTCAGCAGGTCTCCACACTCCCCGTTACAGATCTCCTCGAAAGTCGTCCAGCTTTCCAGGAACACTGCCAGGTTGTCCGTGCACTTGCCGTTGGGCAGGCAGAACTCGTCACTGGCGTTTGCGTTAAAGAAGCCGCACAAGCCCCCGGTGCAATTGAAGTAGGCGGTGGACAGCCGGATGTAGAGCAGACCCGCGTCTGAGTACTGCACGGCCACCACGCCCTTGGACTCCACCGTCGTGCTGTTCCTGTTTCGATAAATTTCCAGCTTCCCCGAAGGATGGAAAAAAGGCAACTCCACTTCCTGACCATTCAGCTGAAAAATCAAATCACCCTCCTCAATCCCAGAGCTGCACAGAGTGCTCACCACTTCCCAGGCTATGGGCTGAAGATGTGGCCGTGCCCCATAACTGGCCCTTTGGGAAATACAACACAGACACCAACTGTTTTCTCGAAACACCAATTATTCTTTCCTGGGCTGCTTTGTTTCTTTCTCCTGGGACGTCCCGATCCGATCCATTTGTTCTGTTTATCTAGACCCTAAGCTAACCCCAAACAAACGATACTGAAATGGTTGCAAAGCTCGTCTTAGATACATAGCTTCCTCCAGCCACCTGACATCTTTGCTCAGTACCTTTTACAAATGGAGCCCCTACTTCTCCACCTTTGGGGATCCTTCTTGCCCTTTCCCATCTTACTTTTCCTGTGTTCCCGCTCCTTGCGGGCAGAGAGTGTATACGTAGCTAATGATCTAGCTGCCCAACCACCTGTCTGCCTCCTACTAGCCTTATTATCAGTTAATCTCTGCTAATGCGGCAATGGGAATGAAAACAGCCCTTTTGGTTGGTGATGTGTATTTTACAATCTCCTTGGATGGCAATGTGTTGACTTTTGTTTTCTAAACTAGACTTCCTGTGTTATCATGAAATGCATGCTGGGCTGTGAGTAGGGGATTCCCCTCCCCCACATCCTAGCTCTGCCACAATTCACAGCAGGACCCTCACTCAGCCCTGTGGGACCTTCATGTGAAAACAGGGAGTTGCACTAGCTGAGTCCCACGAGTCCTGCTAGAATTAATGATCTATGCAGCCAGATGCCTACTGATGGGTTTTTCAGAGCATGTCACCACGTGGACTGCCACCTGCAGGTATGAGAGTTAGTACAGCACAAGGGTTAAGAGCACAGATCTGGAGCCAGCCTGCCTGGGCTTGAATCCACTTCCTGGCTGTGTGTCCCTGGGAAAGTTACTTAACCTCTCTGTGCCTCAGTATTCTCACCTGTAGAATGAGGCTCATAAGACTAAGCGTGACACTGCTTATGAAGGGCTTAGAATAGTGCTTAGCACGTGGCAAGAGTCCCATAGCTTTGTGCTATCATGAGAGCTAGTCTTGCTCTATCCATCTAACGGCGGATCCAGATTCCCTCCATTTCTCCGCCTCACAGAGTCCAAGGGGGCGCCGATTGTTAGCAAACGGTTCACTCTGGAGCCACCTCCTTCTAAGAATCCGCTCACAGGCAGAGGCAGAAAGGTCAGCCTGAAGAGAAGGGCAAACTCTGGCTCCTTGGCTCCGCGCGACTCAGCAGAAAACCCTCCGGGGAAGGAGTCTTACCTTGACCTCCGATGCACCGACTCCTCCGATCTTGACCTCCTGCTCGGCCACCAGGATGCGGACGCCGCGCAGCCACTCGGGCCCCGCGTCCGGCTTCTTCTTGTTGATGTCGATTTCTAAGTACTCAGGGCGCTCGGGGCAGGTCTTGAGGAGCGTGTAGGAGAACTCGGACGGGAAGGCGTAGGCGGCGCCGTCGAAGGTGTGCAGCACCTGGTTCTGGCTGAGCAGACACACGGTCTCGCGCTTGGGGAAGCAGCCCTGGTAGCCGTCCTCCACGGCGCACACCTCCCCGCTGCGGCACGTCTTGTTGAAGCAGTACACGTCCCCGCCCTCCTCGCACAGGCACTGCACCGTGCAGTTGGCCGTGGCCCAGAAGAACTCGCCCATGGTGTAGTAGTGGCCGTCGAAGTCGCAGCCGCACTTGTGCAGCGGGACGCACTGGCTGGTGCTGAGCACGAAGCCGTCGTTGCACTGGCAGCCCTCGGTGCAGGGCGTGGCGCAGTTCTGCGAGGCCGTCAGGTCCGAGCACGTGTCGGGGCAGCTGCTGGTGCACACCGAATAGTGGCTGAAGCTCGGGCACTGCACGGTGGACACTGACGCGGGAAGGGAAGAGAGCGCGACAACAAGGTGAACGGACCCGGAGTGCTAAGTGGCCGGAATCCGGCCAGCACAGGGGCCGGGAGAAAGAAACGCCCTTTCTGGGTCATTTAGCTGCTACAGCGAGGGCCAGGCGACCACTCACCAGGGAAGAGAGACAGTTGGTGGCACCAGCAAAGGGCAGGTCACCTGCTCTCCTGGTTTCTACTGAACAACGTGGCTGCGCTGTGAACTTTTATTCGACTTTGCTACCTTGGCTGAAATTAAACTTCCCGTTGCTGTCCTAGCTACACTACTGATTACTCAATATAGGTTTATTATTTGGTGATCTACAACCCTCGGGAACTTTCAGGAGCTTCAATTGGTGGACATATAAACTGATCTGATTTTAAAGAGCGTGGCCTATTCTAAAAGGAAATAAATCCAACTTCCAGGAGAAGAGAAAAAAAGGAACCATTAGAGGAGTAATTTGAAAACATGAAATTTCTAACAGGGAGGTACTTAAAATACCCAAGCGTGACCAAGGAAGGCTGTTGGGAATGAATTCCCTGGGATATTAAAAATAAGAAAGAACTCTGGCTACCTGCAAAGAATTTGTGTGCCTGTTTCTCCGGAAGACTGCATCAGAATAAGATGTCTTCTGAAGGCCCTTCTGGCCTTAGAAACTTTTCAATTCTTACTGCAAGTCCATCTGAGACTATATTAAAAGCCTGAGTCTGGACGAATCCAATAGGCCGGGGTTCAGGGGCCTAGTAAGTTACCTCTCTGAATTAAATATATCCATCCCACTAAAATGAAAGAAATGTGGGAGATGGAAAAGGGGTATCACCAGAAAACATGTGTAGCCTCCATAGGTAAAATTTTAATTAGACAATTTGGATAAGGATCAAAATGAAGCTGGGTTCAGTCTGTTTGAGTAAAATTATGGATGCCGTGCCATCATAGAGGCTGGTCAGTCACACGGCATGAAAAATATACTGTGGCTTAGTCATTTGGCCGGCACTCTAAGAATTGAATCTGATACATGATGATTTACCTGAATCCGACCCATACTGCTGGGAAGAAATCCCCCTCTGGCCTTGGAACTTACAGAAACTTTTCAATCTGCTCACCACCGCAGCACTCAAATGCATGGATTACCATTTTCTATTTACTCATATGGAGAAAACCAAGGACCGGGAAGGAAACAAAATCCATTTGTTTGTTTTTGAATTTCACATAATAGGAGGAGAAAGAGAGGCCTAAGTGGGGTAGAGGAAAAAAATAGACACAAGTGGTACAAAATGCTTAATCTGAAAGGATAGTTCAAAAGAGCGTGGCTCTTCCCCCAAAGTTTGGGCTTTTCCTAACCATTCTTCGCATTCATTTCAGAAAAAAAGGGCTCCTTTACTGGTATGCCATACCCTGCAGCCCTTTCTTTGACCAGCAGCAGTGGGCCACAAACCCTAGAGGGTCTCAAAGTGGAGAAGAAAGGGCCAAGGAACAATTGTTAGGTTTGGTCTGGGAGGCGAACTATTTTCCCTAAGGCTGATTCTGATAAGCCAGGCCAGTGGCTGCATTTACTCAACAGCCACAAAGCCAGCCACCAGGCTCTGTTAACCCCTCATCCTCGCTCAACTCGGGGCTTGCTGTTCCTGGCCACGGGGAGGGACGTCCTCCAGCCAAGCCTTTTCTACACGCATTCCATGTTTCCAGACCCCTGCTGCTCACCAACGGGTTCTTGTTTCCTTTCTAAGATACTGGGTGGGGAGCAAAGTGAAGATCCTTTCCCAGTTCATTCTTTATGATACTTCAACCTCCCCCTCACTCTCAGGCTTTAACAAGGTCATTTGGAGGAGCACTGGAAGCCTATCCCTGCCCCCTATGCAGTGGCAGCCTTTCCTAGGGACGGGACACCAGCTTACCACACCCCGTCTGGATTCGCCAGTCTCCAATTGGAATGCCCAGGGCTTGGCACACGAGGGCATAGGCCTGGATGGCTTGACAGAGGAGCGTGCCATTGTCCCTCACGCTGCACAGGTCGTACACGCAGCTGTGGACGAAGGCCGTGGGGTCCACGACAGTGCTGCATTCCCACAGGGGGCCATCTGTCTTGTTGAGGAAGCCGCAGTAGTCAGAGCCAAAGTAGAGGGCTTCCGTGGTGGCATCACACAGAGTGCAGTTGTCCACGCAGCCAGAGTCACACTTCCAGTCCGCGTGGTAGACTCTCCAGCTCTCTCCTAGATCCAGGACAGACATGGCTGGCCTGCCGTCTGGACGGAGGAAGTCATCCAGTGGGTTTTTATTGTAGTTCCCACAGAGCCCACAGGTGGAGTTTAAATAGGAGCCTGGGACGGAAATGGAGGCGTAGTGCTGGCCATCGAAAGTCACTAAGAGCCCAAAATCCGTTTCCACGGCCGTAGACATGCCACTCTGGTAGATTTTCACCGCCCCCAAGTCTAAGGTGACGGGCAAAGAAGTCACCAGGTCATTAACCTGCCAACAACAGTAATAGCAAAAGGCAGGTAAGCACGTGCCCAGGCAATGGGTTCCAGCAGAAGTCAGGAAGAGAATGCAAAGTAATTGCATGCCAGAGAGAATGGCCACCCCAAATGTCCGGGCTCCAGTGGGCTTACCTCTTATTAAGGCGAAGGACTGAAACAAAATTCTGGTGAGCAAGTCGGTGGTGGGCCAGCCTGAGCACTGTGCATTTGGGCCGAGATAGCTCTGCATTTGGGCTGAGATGGCATTTCTAGCACCACTACCTCCTCTACGGGGTCATCAGCTCTTCCTGGGCCAGTTCTGGTCTAGTCCAGTCTTTTCTTCAAAGACTGGTCACCTTCCTGTCCTTCCTTATTCCTCCAAATACCCATTCTTGAAGCCTCAGCTTTAGACACATGCTTTCCATGACCCCTTCAAGACCCTTACGCCCCTCTCGTCCCTCCTCCTATTGGAAGGTGTGCTTGGTCTACTGTCGACACAGTTCAGCTTTGAGGCCGCCCTGTTGCACTCTTCTCTGGGTTTTACCTTGTAACAGCCTCATACCGGGACTATGTCATGTAATCATGGAACAACAGCAAATCTGAACACCCGGGAGGTACCAAGCACTCTGTCAGGAGCTGAGAAGTGAAGGATTAAGACACATAATTGCCTCTGCCCCTCCAGGAGATCCCAGTCTACTACAGAAGGAGGACACATGCAGATATTTTGAGTGTACTGTTTTAACAAGAATCAATAGATGGCACAGGGAACAAAACCAACATTTAATCCAGCCTGGGGGAAGCACACAGCACAGACTCACAGAGGCAGCTGAGTCTGATCTGGGTCTTCAAGGATAAACAGAGGTGGCTAAAGGAAGAGTGGGGGTGGGGCAGAGAATTCTAGGAGAAGAAAATAAAGACAGGGTGGAGGCTTGGAAACACCTGTACAGGGTTGAGG
Source organism: Perodicticus potto (assembly GCA_963574655.1). Lineage (NCBI taxonomy): Eukaryota > Metazoa > Chordata > Mammalia > Primates > Lorisidae > Perodicticus > Perodicticus potto. Next base: position 66,299 of record CAUYRH010090003.1, read on the forward strand.
GGCAGTCAGCAGGGCAGGGGTAGCTGGAAATGAAACTGGAGACACAGGCAAGGTCTAGTCATTCTGCAAATATCTTAGGCCTTTTTATGTGCCAAGCACCGTTCTAAGTGTTGAGGATTAACAATGAGTGAAATAGGCAAAAATTCCTCAGGAAATTTATATTTTATTGTAGCCGAGTTGACCAACAACTAAGAAAATAAATGAGTGAAATATTTAAGTCAGACAAGTGTTAACTCAGGAAATGCTTTAAAAAAAGGACCAAGGGAAAGTATTTCTAGTTTTAAATAGGATGGCCGGGGAAGAGCTCCCTGGGAAGGGAACATCTGAGATGAGGACCAAGCCATGCTGTTAAGTGGGGTGGGAGTGGCTCGAGGAGGGAGCTGAGGGCCCCGAGGTGGGGTCGTACCTGGGTGCTCCTGTGGACCGCAGGGTGGGAGAGAGAGTGTGCTGGAGCACAGCGCAGGAGAGGGCAGTGGTCAACGATGCCAGAGAGAACAAAAGCCGGAACAGACCAGTAGGGCCAGTCAGCCACGGTAAAGACATTGGCCTTTGCAGCCAGAGAGGGAGAGCCGAGGGAGTGTTTAGAGCAAGGGCTCAGCGCCACCTGACTGTTGCTTTAGAAGAACAGCTCTGGCTTCTATATTGAAAACAAGATCTTGGAGGGCTTTCTAAAGTCATGTTAAAAAGAAAACAAAACAAAACTCGGTTTTCTATTCTGTCGGGAGAGCCCCTGAAGGCTTTTAAGCCAGGAAATGACATAGTTGGATTTACATTTTAGAAATTCCATTCTGTCCAGCATGAAAGAGTTATTGAAGTACGTCAAGGTTAGAAGCAGAGAAACCAGCCAGGACACTGCCACAAAAGTCCTGAGGGGCATTGAGGGTGAGGGCCACACCAGACACAGACACAAAAGGGGAAGGACAAGTGTATATGGAGTACACTCAGCTGGACCTGGGGGGGGGTTGCAGTGGGGAATAAGAAATGGGGGGAGAATCAAGAGTAAGACTGGGTGTCTAGGTCACATGAGTAACTGGCTTGATAAGCCTCCAAGAGAGAGAGTTGACTTTGTTTTTCACACTTGCAATGCTAAACACCTATAGACACTCCCATGTGTGGTCTGGGATGAAAGGACTAGTCTCAGAACAGCCCTCAGATGGGGCTTAACTATAAGTGTGCATAAGCTGTCCTGGCCCCATTCTTCTTTCTAGCACATGGGGAAAATCAAGGGTCTTCCCTGGCAATGTTGTTGCTATGCTCTGAGCTGTTTAGGAAATGAGACAATAGACTGTCCATTGCTCCCCAGACTCACTAAGGCAGATGCCACTGCACCTCTTTTGTCTCTAGAGATTAGATAGATTCGTTGGCCTCAACAGAATCACCCCTAACCATCCGGTCATGGTACTGTAGGCTTCTGCTAGCCTGTACCTCTAAACTCTTGCAGCCTCTATGGTCACTCTTCCATTACCCAGTTCCAAAGCTGCTGCCACATTTTTTAGGCATTTATTACAGTAGCACCCCACTCCTGGTGCCAATATTCTCTCTTTGTTTGGGGTGCTGTAAGAAATTGCCATAAACTAGGTGAGTTATAAAGAACAGAAATTTATTCTCACAATTCTAGAGGTTGAAAATTCCAAGAACAAGGTGCTGGCTGATTCGGTGTCTGGTAAGGGCCAAGTATCTGCTTCATAAATGGCCCCATCTAGCTGCAGTCACACATGGTAGATGTAGCAAATGAGCTCTCTCTAGCTTTTTAGTAAAGGTACTAATCCCATTCATTAGGGCGCTACCCTCACAACCTAAACAACTTCCCAAGGCCCCGCCTCCTAATACCATCGCTTTGGGAGTTAGCATCGCAACATAGGGCTTCTGGGAGGTATAAACACTCAAATCACAGCAATAGGGGGAAGAGGATAAGAAAAATAGGCTTGAGAAACAAATCATCCTGTGAGAGCCAAAAGGAATTGATTAACTTATTCTCATCTGCTAGGCAGAGGATGAGCCAACAAGGGTAAGAAAAGCCATACTAAAAGGAAAGTCAGCTAGCGAGAGTACTGAACAATTATTATCCATTGTTCTGGGCTAGCAGGTAGAAAGGGAGGCCTTCCCCAAGGTGGGTGTAAGGTCAAATACAATCAGTTGCTGAGTGTGTTTTCCTGCTCTTACTTACGGGGCAAAGTTATGTGTCCCAGAGCAGAAGCCACAGGTTGGGTGGCTTTGGAGAGTTCAACAGTCCCCCTGGTTGAATGCATCTCTTTTTGTCCCCTGCAGGCTGGCCTTATACCTGGGCGACTGTGGGTCTCCGCTGATACTTTTCTTCCAGCCTAAACGTTCCTCGCACTCCCTTTCACTCTCACACGTTCTAATCATTGGGCCCCGCAGAGTTCAGAGCGGGAGCTCCAGGGGAATTGCCCTGACACAGCCCTGGCTTAGCCAGTGGCAGGTGAACCTCACTTCTTTGCTTTCCAGTCTTCTCTCTGCGTTCTAGCCACTTCCCTCTTCAGCAGTGTCTCTCTAAGGATGCCATCGGGGACCAGGGGAGGAGAGAAAGCAGAACTGCAGAAGCCAGGTCTTAGAACTGAAGGGAAGCTCCCTGGGCCACATGCAACCAGCATGCGCTGAGTGCGTACTGTGTGCCAGGCTTGGTGCTAGACACAGCACGTGTGGCTCTTCCATTTAACTCTCAGGACAGCCTCAGAAAGGCCTTATCATCTTCCTCTTTTACAGGTGAGGAGATTGAGGATCAGGGCTGGTGTGACGTGCAGGTGACAGGACCTGACTTCCCACTGGCCAGGCTCCAAAGGTTCCCTGCTGCCTCCATGCCAGTGCTGAGTAGAGGCAGCCAAGGCTGGGCTACAGCCCTCAACGGGGCTACCCCAATGTTACAGTAAAGGAAAGTTCAAGTGGAGACGCAGGGGTTTGGGCAGCCGATCCCAGAGCCTGAGCCCTGCAGCACCATGTGCTATTTGACCCTGCCCCCCTTTTTCATGAGAGCACCCTAAACTACTGGGCTCATTTTGGGGAGAACAAAACTATAGGTAAGTATCGGCTAGAAAGAGATGTTTGTTATATATGGATTCTTAGTGATGCTGGCTTTCTTAGCTTATATAATCCTAAATTATTTATTTTGCTGTTTGAAAACAGTTTAATGGGTTGGGGGAGGGGGGGAGATCCACAGACAGAACATAATTCCTAAGCATATGGAAACAGGGTTGGAGAAAGTTCTGCGGCTGGGAAGAACAGATCTTAGTGGGCATTTCTGGCCTGGCACCGCGTGGCTGAAGAAATCAGCTCCTCCAGGCGTCTTGGGCTCCTTCCTGCTCCCCAGCCCTCTTCCTGCCTGTCCCCACATCGCCCTGGGCTGGGACTCTGCTGTCTCCTGAGCCACTCTCCCCACCAGAGCAGGTGTATTCAGAGATGCTTGGAAACCATTTGGCAAAAGGAAAAGGAAGCCATTGTTAGCTTGCAGTTGGAGTCACCTAACCTTTTCTTTCTGAAACATTTACATTCACATCCACATCTCCCCGTCGCTGCAGAAAATTGAGGAATGCATGCCCTACGCTTGGATGATGGAACAGAGCCACGCAAAATTAGCAGAGCTGCTGTGCCTGAAAGAAATGACGGTGTCCTTTTCTTTCTTAAAAAAAAAAAAGTCTGACTGTGAGCAGAAAAGAATTCTAATCAAAATAGAAAGTAGGAATAAAGCATGAAGCTTTCTTTTTCAACTACTGATATCATACACATCAGCCCCACAATACAAGCAAGTAGGAGGAAGCTAGTGAAAAATTTTTCTAGCTCAAGATGCCAGCATCTATCTATAAGGATAAGTATGGTGTTCAGCGGCGCAATATAAATTTAAAAGGGAAAAACTCCAAATGTTTGTACCCGAACTCTTAGGTTTGATTTGATATACAGAGCTGTCCCTGGAGAGAACTAACCAAATAACAAGCAAATTGGCATTTCAACCACAGTAATAGCTCACTTTCCTCATTATGAGACTGATGAACAGCACAGACTTGGAAAAGGCAGAGCCAGAAAAAATGGAATTAGTTCCCTGGTCCTGCCTTTGTTTGGACATGCTACATCAATTAAAACTACAATGCCTTAAAAAAGAGAGAAGAAGAAAAAAAGAAATTCCTGAATTGGCATCCCTTCTGATTTGTAATCTCTGCAATGACTTCCATGCATGGGGGTTAAGGATTGCACGGGGTTGCAGCAATCAACCCCGCGTGGTCCTGGTTATTATTGCTTGAGTAAATACATGGTTGCAACAAGGCCTTCATTAACATTATGAAAATTGTGGTCTCCACAAATTGAGTAATTGCTAGTGGCTTTTTGCTCTCCCTCTTTTGTTGATGTCCCTGCTTGAAATCCAGGTGGACGGTGACAGGAATCATTTGCATATGCTAAACAGGCGAGCAGAGACCCCTGTCCTCTGTCATTCTAAGCAGGAGCGTGTGTGTGTGTGTGTG
>CAUYRH010090004.1:0-12791 GCA_963574655.1 Perodicticus potto
CTTCAAACATTACTGAATTTTATACACAGGAAGTATGCTGTGCAAGGTACTGGCCCAGCCAGTTAGTATACAAATTACAATTAATTCTCACATCAACATATTCAGCACATTTATTTTCTCTGTTTTAAACAAGGAAACTGGGTTCAGAGAACCCCAAATACACTTGCAATGTCAGATAGCTAACATTAAAAAAAAAAAACAAAATTTAGATTTGTACAAACTGTGATGATTCAGTAAATTTTTAGTATCCCCATGCCCACTTTGGTACCAATACCCAGCTGCCTGCTTCTAGATCACCTCTGAAGCTTTTCTCATGGAGATTCTCACAACAAAGCCATGAGATGAAGACTAGAAAGCTATATTTTTAAATGGCCCCCAGGTGATTCTAATGGCCACATGCTGGTATTAGTAACACAGTAAAAGAACACATAATAGAGGCAGCACCAGTACACATGACATCTGGGAACACAATCCACCAGCATTCTCACTCAGAGTGGGGGGGGTTAGCAGAACTGAAAAAATTCTGATACCACCAATTGCATTTCAACAGATTTCCTCTTTTTTCATTCATTTATGCTAATACAGAACACATATTTCCTTAACATCAGGTATAAATTCATTTTTCACAAAAGTTCAAATTTTAAGACTGTTCTCAATAAAACGCATGGCCAATATTACAGATGATTCATTGAATAAACTCTATAATCACACAGGCTTCCCTTACTATTTTTACCCTGAACTAAAAATCATTCAAAATGACTACAAAACAAAGAAGGGACACCAAACTCCAAATTTTCGCTACTTTATCATTTTGAATTTTTTTTTTTTGAGACAGAGTGTCACTGTGTCACCCCTGGTAGAATACCATGGCGACACAGCTCACAGCAACCTCAAACTCTTGGGCTTAAGCAATTCTCTTGCCTTAGCCTCCCAAGCAGCTGGAACTGCAGGCACCTGCCACAATGGCAGGCTATTTTTTGTTGCAGTTGTCATTGTTGTTCAGCTGGCCCAGGCTGGGTTCGAACATGCCAGCCTTGGTGTATGTGGCTGGCGCCGAAACCACTGTGCTGCAAATATCAAGCCCACTTTATCATTTTGAATCTACTGTACAAAAGCCTAAGTGTTTCTCAATGCACAAAAAGCATTATATCTATTTACTATCTCTGGCAATGACAAACTGAAAAAGGCAACAGAAACATCAAAGTATTTTTGCCGTATAATGATCTATTGTGATAGAATGCCTCTAGGAATGTGTTTTACACATTAAAAAACAGGCATCAGTGTATTTACCCATTGTTTAAGCCACTGGAAGAACATAAAATATACTTACTTTAGTCAAAGATTTGCTGATATGCTTAATATCTAACTGTAGGATATTTCCAATAATAGGGAGAGGAGTGGGACCTGGAGGGAGCTTCTCTCTCTCTCTGACCTCTGTCTCCAGAGGGAAAGGAGAAGCAAACAGGAGAGACAGAGCACCAGGGCCAGAGCTGGGTCCATTGCAGCCTTCTCTTGTGGCTAAGACAACAGTGAGCTCGTTCCCCAAGGCTTTTATAATGCTCCCTGCTAATTCACTTTTGTCCTCTTTGACATATAAATTAGCAAATCAGCTAAATGCACCTTATGCTCATTACTAAGTGGAATTTGGCCCCCTGATAGAGGTCAATAAAATGTTCTTTACACTTGTTTTCCTTCGTTGTAGTACCAACCCTGTTGATTCTGGATTAATTGAACTTTGTTGGATTCCAAGTATTGGTAAGGAAAACAAATGGTTCCAATGTGCAGCTATGATTGGGAAATATTCAAGTCAATAATTCACTCCAAAAAATTACTCAAAATTCTGGAGCATCAGACTTATGACTTAGATAGAAATCAATATGTTTTATGCCTTATACTAAAAAAGTCAATACTATATCAAAGATTAGCAGACTTTGTCCATGATAATGAAATAAATTCAAATACTTAATATGTTCTTCAGATATAGAACACCCTAAACATAATATGCATAACATAACTCATATACCTTGTATAAACAAACATATGAAGTAATTGGCTCAGCAAATATACATGACTTTTCACCTTAAATCCCCTAGGAAAACTCATGAAAGAAGGGATTATAATTTTTATTTTCAAATAGAGAAAGACATTGGGAGAACAGGCAAACTGTCAGTGAATTTTAGCTCATAAGTGGAAGAATGAGATTTGAGCTGACATTTTCTGATTTCCAATGTGGTGCATTATCATTTATACCATAGCTGCCTTGGGAATGATTTTAGCAAAACAAAACCTAATTGCAAATATTTGTTACCCTGAGTGTACGTATAGACCCTAATAAGAATGCAACAGGATCCACATGAAATTGAAGCACCTGGCTTGGCTCCTGTAGCACAGTGGTTATGGCGCCAGCGACATACACCAAGAGTGGTGGTTCGAACCCCACCCGGGGCCAACTAAGCAGCAATGACAACTGCAACAAAAAATAGCCGGGCAGGTTGTGGCAGGTGCCTGTAGTCCCAGTTGCTTGGGAGTCTGAGGCAAGAGAATCATTTAAGGCCAAGAGTTTGAGGTTGCTATGAACTGTGATGCCACAGCATTCTACTGAGGGCTACATAGTGAAAGTCTCTCAAAAAAAAAAACAATGAATTGAAGCCCCTTATTTGACTTCAAGAATAACAGTACTGAAGGTCATCAAGAGAAGAAATACTCTCCATCACTGGAAAGATAAAAGATGCTCAGTGCAAATGACATAAGAGCCAATCTCAGAAAATTTAGCTGGGAAGACTTGACAAACTATGACTTCTCCCCCTCCCAGTTACCTCCAGACAGCTTCTTCTCATGTTGTTGGTCTGTCGTTGTTGGAAATAATAGGGTGAAATGATACACAGCAAAGAGGAGCGATTATAGACAGAACACCACTGTGGATTCAGTAAAGGATGGGAAATAGGGAAATCATTAAATGGACTCACCACACAGAACCACCACAAAGTTCAGATCTGAGGAGGGACTGATATTCAGTGGTTAAGAGAACCTAAATTCAAATAGAATGATATACATTGCAAAATCACTAATGCCAATATTTTTTCAAAGGTGTGCTCTGTAAAGTTACTATCATATTCATTCTAAATTGACTAATGCAGTTATTTCTAGGTTTTTTATTAAGAAAATTATGTCAAGACACAGTTAGTTGCATAATGTTGTATTAGTCATGCTAGCAATGATTGTAAAAATGTACAAAAAATTCTGCACCCATCAAATATCCCTTTTGAGTCTTTCAATACCTAAGGTAAAATTAATCCATTTTAGAGATGAGTAAACTGGTTCTCAGAGACTCAGTACCTTGACCAAGAACTTGGTGTCTAAAGGTGATAAAGCTGAGGCTTCAACCTCTACCCTCTGTGTCTTTCACCCTTCCCTGCAAGGTAAACATTGAGTTCAACTGAGTTCACCAACATTGACTCATGGTGTACCATGATTTGAAATCATCTTATTCAGCTTTTTTCTGATTTTCAAAATAAATATTAATTTAGTTAATAATTACAGCAGCAGTTTACTTAAATGGGGATCAAAAGAGTTTGTTTTCATACCCCATAGTAGTACAGTGAGTCCAGGTCTAGCTGAACTCTTTACCTGGGACAAAAAGAAGCAGTACTTTCGTGCCTGACTCACATAGCATTAAATTCTACAAGAACCACACCAATGTGTGAGAGAGAGTTGTTTCTTTTTTTTTTTTGAGACAGAGCCTCAAGCTGTCACCCTGGATAGAGTGCTGTGGCATCACAGTTCACAGCAACCTCCAATTCCTGGGCTTGAACGAGTCTCTTGTCTCTGCCTCCCAAGTAGCTGGGACTACAGGCACCCGCCACAACACCCGGCCATTTTTTTTTTTGCTTGCAGCCATCATTGTCGTTTGGCGGGCTTGGGCTGGATTCGAACCCGCCAGTTCAGGTGTATGTGGCTGGCGCCTTAGCCCGTTGAGCCACAGGCGCCGAGCCAAGAGTTGTTTCTTGTTCTTTACTTAAGCAGAATCTTACTCTTTCCCCCTGAGTAGAGTGCTATAGCATCATCAGTCATCATAGCTCGCAGCAACCTCATACTCTGGGGCTTAAGAAATCCTTTGCCTCAGTCTCCTGATTACCTGGGACTGCAGGCATCCGCCATGACACTGAATAGGTTTGTTCTATTTTTAGTGGAGACAGGATCTTGCTCTTGCTCAGGCTAGTATCAAACTCTTGAGCTTAAGCAATCCACCCCACTCAGCCTCCCAAAGTGCTAGGATTATAGCATGAGCTACCACACCCAGGCAAACCAATATGTTTTGAATAAAATAAGCTCAAGTTTTTAAGTAGCTTATTTTTTTCCTTTTTGACCTTTTTGAATTTTTGCTTTGTAATATAACAATATATAAATTTATAAAATACAAAAGTGATTTTGGTACATTAAGTTGCATTGTGGTGAATTCAGGACTTTTAGTATATCCATCACTGGGGTAATGGACATTGTACCAATTACATAATTTCTGACCCTCCCCCGCCCCTCAACTTCTCCCACACTTTCAAGTCTCCAATGTCTTTCATTCTGCCCTCAAGTTCCATGTGTACACATTATTTAGCTCCCACTTACAAGTGAGAACATGCAGCATTTGTCTTTCTGTTTCTGAGTTACTTCACTTATGAAAATGGCCTCCAGTTCATCCATCTTGAAGGAAAAGACATAATTTCACTCTTTATGGCTGAATAGTATTACATTGTGTATATATACTACATTTTATTTATACAATTCTCCATCACTAATCACCAGAGAAGTGTAATTAAAACCATCATAAGAGATTATCTTACAATAATAAGAACGGCAATCGTATAATTATACATATGCACTTTGGCTGAAAATTTATAAAAGAAGGGGCTGAGTTAATTGGAGCTAATTCTAAAAGAGAGTTTAAAAATTTAAAAATAATTTTTTTACATATACATGTGTTTATTAGGTTTCCACTTTTTGCCTTCACAAAATTAAAAAGGCTTAAAACATAATAACAATAACAATGTTTAATAAGGACTAGAAACAAAAACCTCATAAAGAACAAACGAAGATAAATACATACAGAAAAGAAATCAGATGATTGCTGCATTGAAATATTCCTGTAGTCCCAACTACTTGGGAGGCAGAGGCAAGAGACTTGCTCGAGCCCAGGAATTGGAGGTTGCTGTGAGCTGTGATGCCACAGCACTCTATCCAGGGTGACAGCTTGAGGCTCTTTCTCAAAAAAAAAAGAAAGAAATATTAAACAATAATAATAATAATAATAATAATGCAAAGAAAGTATCATTCACATTGTCAAATAAGAGTATAATTATAGAAAGCTCTGACTCTGAGGTTCAGTGTGGAATCATCGGTTAACTTCTTAATATTATTTTTTTTCCAAAGTCTCAAATAATAGACCACTAATATTTATAAATAAAAGTAAAAGATAATTTTAAAAAACAGATCATACCAAATCTTATAGACAATAGAAAAAGAAGAAATACTGCAAAATCATTCTAATTAATCTGGATATTAAAATTGGAGAAAATATATTATTATAAAAAGGGAATTACAAACATATTTCACTTATAAATGAGGATGCAATATCCTAAAGAACACATTAACAAGTTGAATTAAAAAATAATGTTTAATTAATGTACTTTGCTCAAAATTAAATCCAATTTATGTGAGAATTAGTCACTATTTTCTTTTCTTTTCCTTTTTTTTTTCTTCTTTTCCTTTTCCTCAGCCCCTCCCTCCATCTCTGCCTGGCGTCCTCTTCCCCCATACCCCACCATGTCATTAATTGTCATTAATTGTCTTCCTATTAAATTTGAATACATAGGATTCATACTTCTCCATTCCTGTGATGCTTCACTAAGAATAATGTGTTCCACCTACAACCAGGTTAGTACAAATGCTGCAAAATCACCATTTTTTAATGGCTGAATAATATTCCATGGTATACATATACCACAGCTTGCCAATCCATTCCTGAGTTGAAGGATATTTAGGCTGTTTCCACATTTTAGCAATTGTAAATTGGGCTGTGATAAACAGCCTAGTACAAGTGTCTTTATATAAAAGGTTATTTTTTTCCTTTTTTTCCTTCTGTATAGATGCCCAGTAATGGGACTGCAAGATCAAATTATACTATTGTGACTAGGAAATAATTACATTCATAAGTATTGACCACAGTAATCAGTTTAATTATCTTAAAGTCACATCACATATTGAGGAAGCTATAAAATATAGTTGTTAAAGGGATGCTTCTAGAATAAGTTTACATAAATTCGAACCTAGGTTCACCATTTACTAACAATATGATTTGGGAAAAGCTACTTAAACATTCTGTGCAAAACAGTGATTGTATTTTTCTTCATCTTTAAAGTAAGGATGGTAGTATTACCCACAGTAAATGTAATTATGAAGATTAAATGGTAGAATACATTCAAAGCCCTGAAATGAGTAGGTATGATGAACAATGGTGTAAGATAAGAAATAAACACAAAAATTCTTAAGTTCTACTCAATTTTTCCTAGGGAGTTCTTTTTCTATCATAATATGCCTGATAAAATATGGAATTTTCTATGATTTAAAGATAGTGACTGTGTGTATAAGCATAGATTAGTACATAACCATATATCTCCTTGCTCTGTAGTTGAAAGGACCTACAAGCAATAAAACCCCTGGGCGACAAACACATCTAGGACCCAGATTTTGGTTTAACATCTTTCTCATTCAAATGGAATTGGTGATTCTTAGAGAAATAGCTGACTCCAGCATTGGAGCAGGAAATATACAAGATAAATCTGGACCAGGTGGGGGAGCAAGATGGCCAACTGGAGCCAGCTTTCCACAGAGGCTCCCATCCAGAAGGAGAGTTAAAGGACAGAAGTTTAGCAAATAAGCTGATGGTTTGGAGCTAAGCCAAGAGAGAAGGTTGAAGAATGCACATCAACCCTGCTGAGGCAAGCTGTGACCCCAAGGATACAAACAATAGGTACAAAATCTATGACCACCAGACAGGAATCCCCTCCCCCATAAGAAGAGCTCACAGTATACTTTCTACAAAGAAGTGAGCAGATTTCAAACATCCTCCTATTTTATCCCACGGGAGAGATCCTCTAAAACCTGGAACTCTTTCCCCTACCAGGGTGCCATGGCACTCTCCTGCCAGGCATAAAACTGTATAAAACTATGTATTTTCTCTACCTGCAATTCTGAACTCCCAGCACTCCCCTCCACTCTCTCCCCAAGGTGTGGAAGCCTGTCCCCCATGAAGTCCAGATTCTTGGGCATTTTCGCAAGGGGTGTGGACAGGGCATGGGCTGTTGCAGGTCTGTGCTGATTCTGCAGCATGGGAGTAGGGAGTGAACTGAAGGAGCCATGTGGTACAGGGAGAGGCAGTGCACCACAGCACAGAGCAGCAGCAGCAGCTGCGGAAACAATAGGGCTCATACCCCTGGGGATATTTTTGGACAGACACTCCCTGCCTCTCTGGGCAACCAGAGAAAGCCAAGCATCTTCTCTGCTGGTGGACACTGGCAGAGCAGGTCTGGGATGGAAACAGAGGCCCCATGAGTAAAGGGTATGCCTGAGGTAGTACCTGCCTGGGCAGGCACGGCAGGGATGGAGAATAGAAGACGCAGACACAAAAATGGCATACTCCCAGGGTGGGGCTCAGCCAGAGGAATGCTTTAGTGAGCCTAAGAAGCACCCGGCCCCCAGGGGATCACACCTAAGACAGGAGAAGGCAGGCAGGCAGAGATGAAACTGATTGCTGATTGTGAGCTCTAACTGCACCCGCCCCCAACACAAACTTCAGTGGAGACAGACACACCAGCTCTGGACAGCGGAACAGACTGGGGCTGAGTTGCAGTTTCTGTGAACTCAGTGTTTGGTACACACGGGAATATAGCCAGTACAGAACCGCAAATTCTGCAAAAATATAAGGGTCAGTAACATCAATCAGGAGCATGTCTGGAACTGAGGGAACTGCCCCAGCCTCCATTAACCACCTGAGCTTGTCAGGCCTCAGCTCCTCCTGCTGGACGGTGGCAGAGTGTGGAGGCCTGGCTGTGGAGACATAGATCTCCCTGTGATTCAGACAGGCCCAAACCCCTGGAGCATCTGCTCATTGGAGGGAAGTGAATCACAGTCCTGCAGGGTTACCAGTGACTGGGTGTGACAGATGTGCCAGGGAGAGAAGGAGGCATCAACCTTCCCAGACTAATTCATTTGGGGCAGGGGGTCCTTCTGACTCCACAGAGCACCAGAATGAGTCATACTCGAGCTGCCAGCAGACCCCTGCTATGTAGTTGTCAGAGACCTTTTGAACTCTCCCACTTGAGACTCGGTGCTGATGGGGACAATTAATTCAGACCTCTTAAAAAGGACCAATCATCTGAGAACTATCCAAAGTGGTACACTGGGTGTGTGGTTGTGGGAAGGTTTGATTTTTCTTTTCCAGTTGTCACCTGTGGGGGGAGGAGTGACTTAATTGCTGGTATTTCTCCACAGCTGAGACTTCAACCCACAGTTACTGATTCACTAGGGTAGGGCAGAGAACAGCTGAAAACAAGACAGAGCCACTTAGCCCCACCACACCAAGCAAGGCCCCAGTGTCTCAGGCTGTAGCATCTTATGGGTCCTTTGCAAAGCTCTAGGAGAAAAGGTACAGACACCAGTCCCAGCTCTTGGGCAAAGGGTTGGTTAATCACTACTCCAGGAGCCCCCCAACCCAACTTCACCTTATCTGCTCATTTAGCCAAATGATGTAAAATAATCATGGGGCGGAATCAGTAGAAAATCTCTGGTAACATGAATAACCAGAGTAGATCAACTCCCCCAAGGAATGATATGGCAGAAACAACTGAAGATCCCATTCATAAACAAAGGCCTGAGACGTCAGAAATCAAATTCAGAATTTGGATTGCAAAGAAGATTAATAGAATGGAGGTAAAGTTGGAATTAGAAATTCAAGGAGCATTTCAAAAGTTGTCTCAAGAATTCAATGAATTCAAAGACAAAATTACCAAAGAATTTGACACATTGAGACAAGAATTTGCAGCTCTCAAAGATCTGAGAAATACAATACAATCCCTCAGTAACAGTGTGGACCAAGCAGAAGAAAGGATCTCTGACATTGAAGACAAAGCTTTTGAATGCTCCCAAACTCTCAAAGAGGAAGAAAAATGGAGAGTAAAACAGATCATTCTCTTAGATATCTCTGGGATAATTGGAAGAAAACTAATATTCACCTTATAGGAATCCCTGAAGGTGATGAAGTTGCTTCACAAGGCACAGAGGCTTTTCTTCATGAGATTATGAAGGAGAATTTTCCAGACATGCCAAGAGATTCGGAAATTCAGATAGCAGACAGTTTCAGAACCCCAGCACAACTCAACCTGAACAAGATATCTCCTAGGCATATCATAATTAACTTCATGAAAGTTAACATGAAGGAGAAAATTCTGCAAGAAGCCAGAAGAAAACCATAACCTACAAGGGGAAGAATATTAAAATGACTGCAGATCTCTCTGCTAAAAACTTTCAAGCTAGAAGAGAGTAGTCATCGACTTTTAATCTCTTAAAACAAAATAACTTTCAATCCAAGATCCTGTATCCAGCTAAACTGAGTTTCATTTATGATGGAGAAATTAAATACTTCAATGACATTCATGTGAGAACAAATTTGCCATAACTTAACCAGCTCTCCAGGATATTCACAGACTTATCTTCCATAATGACCAGAAAAATTTTTCCACCACAAAAGTAAACTTACTCAGAATCTTTTGATCAAATTCCAATTTCAACAGTGGAGAAAGGATTATGTCCACTGAATGTTCGAAAAACTCAGTACCCAAAATTCTACGAGGCTGATCAATATCCTCCATAAATATGAATGGCTTAAATTGTCCTCTAAAGAGGCACAGGTTAGCTGACTGGCTACAAAAACTCAGGCCAGATATCTGCTGCATACAAGAATCTCATCTTACCTTAAAAGATAAATGTACGCTCAGGGTAAAGGGATGGTCACCTATATTTCAGACAAATGGAAATCAGAAAAAAGCGGTGTTGCACTTTTACTCACAGATACAATAGGCTTTAAACCAACAAAAGTAAGGAAAGATAAGGATAGTCACTTCATATATGTTACGGGTAACACTCAAAATGATGAGATTTCAATTATTAACATTTATGCACCCAACCAGAATGCACCTCAATTTATAAGAGAGACTCTAACACACATGAGGAACTTGATTTTCTCCAGCTCCATAATAGTCAGATATTTTTAACACTCCTTTGATGGTGTTGGATAGATCCTCCAATAAGAAAACTAAGCAAAGAAATTTTAGACTTAAACTTAACCATTCAACATTTTGATTTAACAGACACCTACAAAAAAAAAAAAAACAGACATCTATACAACATTTCATCCTAATAAAATTGAATACACATTCTTCTCATCGGCCCATGGAACATACTCCAAAATTGATCACATCTTAGGTCACAGGTCTAACCTCAGCAAATTTAAGAGGACAGAGATTATTCCTTGCATCTTCTCAGACCATCATGGAATAAAAGTTGAACTCAACAATAACAGGAATCTGCATATTCATACTAACACATGGAAGCTAAATTCATTTCATCTTTGCTGAATGAAAGATGGGTCATAGACAAGATTAAGAAGAAAATCTCTAAATTTTTGGAACAAAATGACAATGAAGACACGAATTATCAGAACCTCTGGGATATTGCAAAGGCAGTCCTAAGAGGGAAATTTATAGCACTGCAAGCCTTCCTCAAGAGAATGGAAAGAGAGGAAGTTAACAACTTAATGAGACATCTCAAGGACTGGAAAAGGAAGAACATTCCAATCCCAAACCCAGCAGAAGAAAAGAAAGAACCAAAATCAGGGCAGAATTAAATGAAATTGAAAACAAAAGAATTACACAATAAATCAAAAAGTTGGTTCTTTGAAAAGGTCAATAAGATAGATAAACCTTTGGCTAACCTAATCAGGAAAAAAAGGGTAAAATCTCTAATTTCATCAATCAAAATGGTAAAGATGAAATAAGAAACAGACTCCTCGGAAATGGAAAAAATCTTTAACAAATATTACAAGAAACTTTATCTCAGACGTATGAAAATCTGCAGGAAACTGACCAATACATGGAGATGGAGGCATGCCACCTTCCTAGACATTTTCCAGAAGAAATGGAAATGTAGAACAAGCCGATATCAAGTTCTGAAATAGGATCTGCTATACAAAATCTCCCTAAAAAGAAAAGCCCAGGACTAGATGGCTTCATGTCAGAATTCTACCAAACCTTTAAAGAGGAAGTAGTACCTATATTATTCAACCTTTTCCAAAAGATAGAAAAAGATGGAATACTACCCAACACATTCTATGAAGTGAATATCACCTTGATCCCTAAACTAGGAAAGACCTAACAAGAAAAGAAAACTATAGACCAAGGCTCAGCGCCTGTGCCTCAACTGGCTAAGGCACCAGCCACATACACCTGAGCTGGCAGATTCAAATCCAGCCCAGGCCCGCCAAACAACAATGATGGCTGCAACCAAAATATGGCCAGGCATTATACTGGGTGCCTGTGGTGCCAGCTACTTGAGAGGCGGAGGCAAGAGAATTCGCTTGACACCAGGAATTGGAGGTTGCTGTGAGCTGTGATGACTTGGCGCACTATCCAGGGTGACAGCTTGAGGCTCTGTCTCAAAAAAAAAAAAAAAACTATTGACCAATATCACCAATGAATATTGATGGAAAAATATTCAATAAGATCCTAACAACAGAATCCAGCAACACATAAAACAAATTATACACCACAATCAAGTGGGCTTTATCCCAGGATCTCAAGGCTGGTTCAATATATGTAAATCTATAAACGTAATTCAGCACATAAACAAATTAAAAAATAAAGACCATACAATTCTAACAATTGATGCAGAAAAAGCTTTTGATAATATCCAGCATCCCTTCATGATCAGAACACTTAAGAAAATTGGTATAGAAGGAACATTTCTCAAACTAATAGAGGCCATCTACTGCAAACCCACAGCCAATATTGCATTGAATGGAGTTAAATTGAAATCATTTCCACTTAGATCAGGAACTAGGCAAGGTTGCCCATTGTCTCCATTGTTCTTCAACATCGTAGTGGAAGTTTTAGCCATTGCAATCATGGAAGAAAAGGTGATCAAGGGTATCCACATAGGGTCAGAAGAGATTAAACTTTCACTCTTTACAGGTGATATGATGGTATACCTGGAAAACACTAGGGATTCTACTACAAAACTTTTAGAAGTGATCAAGGAATATAGCAGTGTCTAAGGCTAAAAAATCAACACTCATAAATCTGTTGCATTCATATATAACAATGATAGTCAAGCCAAAAAAACAGTCAAGGACTATCCCTTTCACAGTAGTACCAAAGAAGATGAAATATTTGGGAGTTTACCTAACAAAGGATGTGAAAGATCTTTATAAAGAGAACTATGAAACTCTAAGAAAAGAAATAGCTGAACACGTCAACAAATGGAAAAACATACCTTGCTCATGGCTTGGAAGAATCGACATTGTTAAAATGTCCCTACTACCCAAAGCAATATACAATTTTAATGCAATTCCTATTAAAGCTCCATTGTCATATTTTAAGGACCTTGAAAAAATAATACTTCATTTTATATAGAATCAGAAAAAACCTCGAATACCCAAGACATTACTCAGATATAAAAACAAAGCAGGA
>CAUYRH010090009.1:0-42767 GCA_963574655.1 Perodicticus potto
GCCAGGGCAAAGTGAATGAATGTATCAATGAATGGACACAGTCCATTCATGGAATTGAGGCCTAGGAAATTCACATGAAATTGACCTAGGCATAGGAAATGGGGGTTCCACATTTAGTCCTAAGTGTAAAGTGAAGGAGACACTTTGCCCAGGCGGAAGGCACTGGGCTCGTTCATTGATACATTCATTTACTTTGCCCTGGAAGGGACTGTGTTCGTTCACTGATACATTCATTCACCTTGCCCCCTGCGGAAGGGACTGTGTTCATTCGTTTCCTGGCCAAAGAACCCATACACCTATATATACCCCGAGACTAAAGGCCTAAAGGAGGAGACGGGGAAAGACCGGGAGAGAAACGGACAGAGCTTTTCTCTCCCCACTTGAGTTCTCTCTACCAGGAGCTTTAGTGTTTTCTGTATTCTTTTCTGTAAATAAATTCTGTCTTACCACTGGGGAAAAAAAATAAATACATAAAATAAAATCTACAACCAACACGGCTATGGTTGCATCCAGGGGTAGAGGAACCCTGGAGACAAAGCCACAATGCCAATGATCTGAGAGCAAAAAGATAAAGGGCTCTGGTTTTCTCCTGATATTGCTGAGTCACTGAATAAACATTCTTTGAGTTGTCCAAAAAAACGAAAGTAAAAAAACACATACTTACTGTAGTTTGAACTTCTTTTGAAAATAATTAACATTTTTTTTTGAGACAGAGTCTCACTATGTTGCCCTGGGTAGAGTGCAGTGGCGTCACAGCTCACAGTAACCTCCAACTCTTGGACTTAAGCTATTCTCTTGCTTCAGCCTCCCAAGTAGCTGGGGCTACAGGTGCCCATCGCAACGCCCGGCTATTTTTTGTTTTTGGTTGTAGTTTTCATTGTTGTTAGGCAGGCCCTGGCTGGATTCGAACCTGCCAGTTCCAGTGTATATGGCTGGCACCCTAGCTGCTGAATACAGGCGCCGAGCCTTAATTAACGATTTTTAAAAATGTTCTTGGCACACCTAAGATCCTCTCATGGAACACCAGTGTGCCACGGCAGCCTGGTTGAAAAACAATAATTTAGAGTATGAGCTCTTCTCTTTGGACTCAGGTTGAGGTTGCCCATCAACCCATGAATGGATAAAAGATTGAAAAACACTGTTCTAAATCAAATTTTAGTATTTTTAAAGGATATACCAAAGCATCAGGTATAATTCAGGGATGGCTGCACCCAGTATAATAGATACTGTCTATACAATGACAGTAAATTCACTGCAAGGGAAAGATTCTAGAAATTTTACTTGCTCCATTAAAAAAAAACTGGTGCTCTTGGCAAGATCTTGGGAACAGCAGCCTATTTTAAATTTACTACTGTCAGAAGGACCACAGTTTCCACCTATTGACAGATGGACAATTGAAGTTATTCCTGAAAGAAGGAAGAAGACTCACAGAAAAATATTCCGTGGTCAGTCCACCATGGCCGAAGGACATAGGAGGATGTTAAAATATTCAGTGAGCTTAGCCACAGCCAAACGAGTCAAGGAAGAATCTGATCGGGAGTGCTCCAAGCAAAGACAATGCACTTTACAGAAGAAAAAGGAGAGAAAGAAAAAGGCGAGAAAGAGGAGGAGGAGGATGAAATGCATTAGGGAAAAGCAAAGATGTTTTAACATTTTCAAAACAAGCCTAATATGAATACTTCAATAAGTACTTTTTTAATCTAGTGTTTTGAAATAGGATAATCTTTTCCTTCCCATGTTTTCTTTTTGTTTTGATGCATAGTTTGAGTCTGCTACATTTGTAGTGTTCGCTAAAAGTTATTAAAGTAACCCAAGGACAAAAGGGTAAAAAAAACAACATGAAGCATACGCTAGTTAAATGCTCCAGCCACTGAAAATTTTGCTCGAAGGAAAGACTGGCAGAAAGGAACAGAATTCTTAGCTCCTTGTTTTTATTTGAAAATTCCCAACAGTACTCACTCAAACAAAGAACCTAACTTTTCCACTGGAAAGACAAAAATAAAATTTAGATCTAATGTGCTCTGCTACATGTTTAACTGTGGAATAAAAATAACATCTATTAGATTCTAGTCATATTTCAAAAGTATACTATTTATTGGGTGCACAACCGCCAAGTAATACTATATGGTATTATTATAATTACAGGTATTTTTAAATTTAACTGCATTGTATTTAGCTCTTTATTTCAAGCACTGTAGTGTAGGAACTCGGAACTATCATCATGTGTCACGTGGATGCACATACCACGCATCAGGAATTTTGCAGGAGTTCCTGCTGCTCCATTCTTTGTATAGTTACTTGATTATTCTTTGATATTTACAGTCTATGCATAATTTCAAATGTGTGCAAATCCTCACTAAAAACTATCAGAACCAAGGGAAACATCTTTTATGATAAAAACATTTACTAAGTATTTATATGTATGGAGTGGCCCTTTAAGGTGGTATACTGAACAAGCTTTATTTATTTTTCTTTCCAAATCTCATTTAAATTTCAAAATGTAAACTTGAAAACAAATGCATACCTAACAGTGCTCAAATACAATAAAGGGTACTGCACTGCCAAGTCACAAAAGTTGAGAAATTAATGAAAGATAAAATACACATGGCATCAAGTTAGTAGAGAAATCTAGAACAAAGAATCATAACTTAAAACTGGTGGAGGGCAAGACCATGGCAGAAGTGTGAGCTGCTTCTCCCAATAGGGCACAGAAGATACACCAAGTCAGCAGTTCACAGTCAGGGAGTCACTGAGCCATAAGAGGAATCATGAAGGTTACCTGTCAAAGGACAGCTATCAGAAGAGCCAGCCATGCATCCTTCCTCTCTGGGTCTATGGATGACCCCGAAGGCATAGTTGGGGTCATTCAACCCCAATACAAAGCTGCTAATGTGTTCTGTAAACAAGCTATGGGACCTGTTTAAGGAGGGCTCCTGACAAAGGCGTGAAGGCCATGAAGATGCCGAGTAGAGATTTGGGTAACTTCTGATCCCTTCGGGAATCTCAGCTGCTATGAAAAAGAAGTATAGGATAAAAAGATGTTCTTGAAGAATAAAAACAAGATCCAAAACTTAAAAATAAAAGCCTCAATGGACAAGTTGATTGATAGAGTGGACTGGAAAAATTTGAAGACCAAATTAGTAAACTGGAAGATCAAAATTCAGGAAAACTGTTCATAGCATAGGAGAGAAAGATAGGAAAAGTAAAAAGAAGAGCAGAGAACCAATGAAGCCTGGGCCAAGGTCATTTCACAGGTGAATTTTTTGCCAACTTTCAAAATATCAGGATTAGACAATTCTTATAGCATTTCAGTTTTTCTGGAGTAGAAAAAGATGAAATACTTTTTAGCTCATTCTACAGGACTAGCAAAACTCAAATCTTAGAGAAGCACATGGATAGCATTAGAAAAAAAAAATTACAGACAAATCTTGCCTTAGAAATTTGATGTAAATTTACTAAATGTTAGTGAAGTGAATCCAGAAATATATTGAAAGAATAATATATTGTTGGGCGGCGCCTGTGGCTCATTGAATAGGGCACGGGCCCATATACCGAAGGTGGTGGGTTCAAACCCGGCCTCGGCCAAACTGCAAAAACAGAAAAATAGCCGGGCATTGTGGCTGTAGTCCCAGCTACACGGGAGGCTGAGGCAAGAGAATCGCCTAAGCCCAAGAGTTGGAGGTTTTTGTGAGCTGTGATGCCACCGCACTCTATCGAAGGTGATAAAGTGAGACTCTGTCTCTACAAAAAAAAAAAAAAAAAAAAAAAAGAATAATATATTGCAAGGGAATAAATTTTGTCCTAAGAATTCAAGGTTAGTTAATCTACTTATGTAAACAGGAAATCTACTTATGTAAATAACTACATGAGTTGATTAAAAGAAGACAACTAGATGAGAATCTTTAAAATTACGAAAATAGCATTTTATAAGTGCAATAAGCCATTCAGTTAGGTATGTGTTTGTCTGGGGGAAGGAGGATCTCTGATTAAAGAATCTAGGAATGGAAGGAGAATCCCTTTACTCGATAAAGTGATGACACTAGAAACCTTCTACACATATTATTCTTAACAGTAAAATACAAGAAAACTTCTCTTTAATGTTTGCTGTCATTGCCACTATTCAATTTTTATAAATTGGCAAATAAGATGCAATCAAAGGAGGGAGGGAGGGAAAAAGAATGAGATTAAGTACACAAAACTGTTATATAATGAAAACAAAAATATTTGTGCCAAACTAAAGTACAAAGTCAATGTGATCCCAAATTTACTTGCTGTTCATTTTGTTTTTGAGACAAGGTCTCATCCTGTTGTCCAGGCTGGAGTACAGGGATGTCACTACAGTTCACTGCGAACTTGAACTTCTGGGCTCAAGTGATCCTCTTGCCTCAGCCTCCCAAGTCGCTGGGACTACAGGAGCACACTACCATGTCTGGCCAATTTTTAAAATTTTTAATAGAGATGGGGTCTCGCTGTGTTGCTCAGGCTGGTCTTGAACTCCTCAAGTAATCTTCTTCCCTTGGCTTCCCATAGGGCTAGGATTACAAGTGTGAGCCACTTTGCCCAGCCCCCACCAATTAATTTCTAACAGGGTTTTAAAAAATTTTCAATAGGTACCTGTGGCTCATCGAGTAGGGCACTGGCCCCATATACCGAAGGTGGCGGGTTCAAACCCGGGCTCGGCTGAATTGCAAAACAGAAAAATAGCCGGGCGTTGTGGCGGGCGCCTGTAGTCCCACCTACTCAAGAGGCTGAGGCAAGAGAATCACCTAAGCCCCAAGAGTTGGAGGTTGCTGTGAGCTGTGTGACACCACGGCACTCTACCCACGGTGACAAAGTGAGACTCTGTCTCTACAAAAAAAAAAAAAAAAAATTCAATAGATTTAGAGGGTAGAAATGTTTTTTGTTACATGGATGAAATGTATAATGTAGAAGTCAAGGCTTTTAGTGTACCTGCCACCAGAATTGTGCCCAATAGGTAAACTTGCATTCCTCACGACCGCTATCCTCCTCACTTCCTAGTTTTCAATGTCCCTTACATACACCACTTTACTTAGATATTCCTCATTTAGTTCCCACTTACAAGTGAGAACATGAAGTATTTGCTTTTTTATTCCTGGGATGCTTCACTTAGGATAATGTTCTCCAGTTTCATTCAAATGGCTGCAAAAGATATTATTTCATTCCTTTGAATGGCTGAGTAATACGCCATGGTACATATAGTATATTCCACATTTTCTTTATCCACTCCTCAGTAGAAGGGGACTTGCATTGATTCTAATATCTTTGTGATTATGAATCGTGCTGCCGTAAACAATCTGGTGCAGGTGTCTTTTGATACAATGACTTCTTTTTCTTTGGGTAGATACCCAGCAGTGGAATTGTTGTACCCAATGGTAGGCTTACTTTGAGTTCTTTGAGAAATAGCCATAATGTTTTCCAAGAGGATGTACTTATTTATATTCCCACCAACAAGTGTTTAAGTGTCCCCTTAAACCCTGCATCCTCACCAACATCTACTGTTTGGGGCTTATTAATAAAGGTCATTCTGACAAGGGTAAAATGGTATCTCATTGTGGTTTAATGTAATTTGTTTTTCCCTGATGATTAATGATGTTGAGTATTTTTTTCATATATTTGTTGGGTCACACGTATATCTTCTTTTGAAAGAAATACGTTAATGTATTTGGCCTACTTTTTAATGGGGGTGTTTTTTTTTTTTGTGCTGATTTGTTTTGAATTCTTTATAGACACTGGACATTAGTTGACTCTTTGCCAGATGTATAGTTTACAAATATTGTCTCCCCTTTTGTAGATTGTCTATTTACTCTGTTGATTATTTCCTTTGCTGTGAAAAATTTTTTTAGTTTAAGTAAGTCCCATTTACTTATTTTTGTCGTTGCTATTTTTGGGATCTTAAGTCATAAATTATTTGCCTAGGCCAATGTCTAGAAGAGTTTTTCCTATGTTTTCTTCTAGAATTTTTACCGTTTCAGGTCTTAACATCTAAATCTTTAATCTCTCGTGAGTTAATTTCTGCGCATGGTGAGAGGTAGGAATCCACTTTCATTCTTCAGCATTTGGCTATCCAGTTTCCCCAGCACCATTTGTTGAACAGCATAGCATGTCCTTTCCCCAGTGTACATTTTTGCCTGCTTTGTCAAAAAGTCAAAAGTTGTGGCTACATGGTTTTATTTCTAGGTTCTCTATTCTGTGACATGGATCTACGTGTCTACCTTTATACCAATACCACGCTGTTTGGGTTACTATAGCCTTGAATTAATGTGGAGTCTGATAACGTGATGCCTCCGGATTTGTTCGTTTTGCTTAGGATTGCTTTGGCTGTTTGGGCTCTTTTTTGATTCCATGTGAAATTTAGGATCGCCTTTTCTGGTTCTGTGGAAAATGATGTTGGTATTTCCATGGGGATTGGACTGAATCTATAAATCACTTTGTACAATAAGGGCATTTTAGCAATAATGATTCTTCTAATCTACAAACGTGGGGCATTTTCTCATGTGTTTATGTCTTTGTGATTTCTTTCAGCAGTGTTTTGTAGTTCTCCTTGTAGAGATCTTTTACCTCCTTGGGTGAGTATAGTCCTAAATATTTAATTTCTTTGCTGAGGTTGTAAATGGTTGACTTCTTGATTTGGCTCCCAGCTTGACTGTTATTAGTGTATAGCAATGCTTCTAATTTGTATATATTAATTTTGTAACCTAAGACTTTACTGAATCTATTTATCAATTTGAGGAGAGTTTTGGAAGTGTCCAAAGCATTTTCTAACTATAAGATGGAATCAGCGAATAGCAATCGTTTGGCTTCTTATTTTCTGATTTGGAAGCACTTCAATTCTTTCTCTTACCTGACAGCTCTGGGTAGGACTTCCAGTAATTATGTGGAATAGAAGTGTTGACAGTGGCCATCCGTGTCTCATTCCAGTTCTTTGGGGGAATATTTTCAACTTTTCCCTGTTCAGTATGATGTTGGTTGTGGGTTTGTCATACACAGCTGTTACTATTTTGAGTTATTTTCCTTCTATGTTTAGTTTGTTGAGGGTTTTTTTTTTAATAATAAAGGGATGCCAGATTTTTATAAAATGCTTCTCCTACATCTATTAAGACGATCATATGCTTTTTGTTTTTAATTCTGTTTATGTGGAGAATCACATTTTTTTGATGTACATATGTTGAACCATCCTTGCATCCCTGGAATGAAACCCATTTGATCATGGTGAATTATCTTTTCCTTGTGCTGTTGGATTCTGTTTGGTAGTATTTTATTGAGAGCTTTCATATCTATGCTCATGAGGGTATTGGTCCGTAGGGTTTTTTGGTTGTTGTTGAGTTCTTTCTTCATTTTGGTATCTCTTCTATCCCTTGTTAATCCATCCAGTGGTCTATTGATTTTAATTATCTTTTCAAAGAAACAACTTTTCATGTTGTAGATCTTTTGTATGTTTTTTTTTTTGCTTCATTTCATTTAGTTCTGCTCTGTTCTCAGTTACTTTTTTTTTCTTTTCTGCTGCTAACTTTGAGTTTGCTTTATTCTTTTCCAGTTCTTTGAGGTGTGTGAAATTAGGTTGTTAATTTGTGATCTCTCTTTTTGATGTAAGCATTTAGAGCTACAAATTTCCCTCTTAGCACTGCTTTTTGTGTATCTCACAGGTTTTTTTAAGGATGAAACTTGTCACACTTATTCTAACATTCAACTGAAACAGTACATTTAAGAGCCTAGATGAGAATATTTTGAAAAAACTGAAAGCAGACATACCCTGCCATATGTCAAAATGCACACTAAAACTACAGTAATAAAAATGATACCTAATGAATATGAAAATTTTTTTAAGTTTGATGAAATACCATAGACTGAGTCTTGAAATAGACAATTTACAACTATAGGCATATTATAAGTATATAATATATAATGAAGATAATAAAAATACTAGAACAAATGTAGAAGCATGCTTCTTTAATCTTGGGATAGATCTTCCTCAAAATGACACAGGGCATAAAAAACACAATGACAGATTTAGCCACACATGTTTACCCTCTTGGCCTCCTATGCTGTACCATAGGCTGAACACCCACCCTGGGCAGAACCCTTTATCCATCACCAGGGACATTTACTCTTGGCGTATTCATCAGTGCTCCTTTAGAAATATCAAGCAGAGCCCAGGTTCTGTTTCTAACAGAGATATCACAATACACATTTAACTATGACTTTCTGACAACTGTAGATTTCCTTCTCTCCCTATGCATTGCATAGAATGGCGAATCATCAGAGGTGCAAGGGACTTATGGATTATCTTATCACATACATTCATTTCACAGCTAGAGGAGTCAAGGCCATGACTAATAAAGGGGACTTCTCTTAAAGCCCCTGCTCAATTGCTAGCAGATCTGGCCAAATACGTAGCTCCTGACTTGTAAGGCACTGCTCTCTGCTCTTTTCACATTATAACTTCCCATGGCCTTATCTACAAGTAGGTAATTTCATGCCAGGAAAGGCTAACTGGAGAGAAAATATGGGCCCAGCAAAGTCATTTTTCAAATCCAGCTGAAGCAGTAGGAATTTAACTGCGATCAAAATATCTACGGATAAGACATGCATTGCTTCACCCCAGCCTCCACTCAAAACTTTATCATTTTAATGAAAGCAGCTGAGAAATAGGGTGAGGTCAAACCCAGTGCACACAGATCATGTGCCTCTCGGATTCTTCCCTGAGCTTCCTATTAACATTTCCCTGAGTCTTTGTGTGTTAGGGGGTGGGTATTAGGAATGGAATTTGGGGGTTGGTAATATGTCATGAAATCATAAAATTGAGCTCTTTTATATTTTCCTAGTGAGAGGAAAGTTATTGTAACTATAAACTAAATTTTACTGCTTCAACCATAGTTACCATGAAATAGTCCTCGAACACCTTTCAAGATAGTTGAGAATTACTATTCCAGATGATTTATGTTTATACCTTTCCAAGCACATTTTAAGAAAAAAAAATACTTTAAAAAATCATCTGAAAGAACAACATACACAGGTTAGATAAGCTGGAAACCCCATGGGTTACTGAGTAAATATGAATTGGTGTGCCATTTCTGAAAAGGTTTAAAACGAAGGAACCCGAGAGACACAATAAAAACTAAAACAAGACCAGTTGCACTACTGACAAGGTTATGAAGAAACTCCTTGACACAGCTGGATAGATTTAGCAGCTCAGAAGAGAATTCTAGGAGACACACACACACACAAAAAAACAGCAAAAACAGCTGCAAGCAAAATGATTTAAAAAAAGGAAATTAACAGCATCACTCAACCTTGGTTGCAAACAGGCAAAGGCTGTGTGGTCCCAACAGCAGCCATGATATCACGCCCATCCTGCCTTGTGCTAAGGCTCAGGCATCACAGCAAAGGCACTTGGCAGTAAACAGCTTCTGGCCAGGGATTTTACGTTTAGAAATGTAAGACCCAGTAACATTTAAGGAATTCTCTGCTTTGCCAGACAGCCATCCTCTTGCCCCGAAGCCATATGACATACCACTTTGCCTTTGTGCACATCTGTTGTCTAAGTTAGCGAAGAAACTGGGAGGAGAGAGACTCTGAATTTTGGCCCTTAGCAAAAGGGTACATTTTAGTATCATAATGACAATCTTGGCAGAACAGGGCATTCTTACTTGACATGTCTCTGCCATACCGAGAGATCTGTCCACCATCACCTGAGCCTGGCTCCAAGGAAGGTACTCTTGGTTCCTAATACACAGACGGCGATGTGAAAACTTAAAAGAGCAAAGTGTTCTCAGAAATCTCGCTTTATGAATGATGGTCTCTGACCACCTTTCAGCACTTTCAAAGATTTCGTTTTCATTGGAGTTCTTTGTTTTTCCATTTTAATTCTGTATTACCGAAATATTCGTCTCTAAATCACTACTGTACAAAAATGTTGTTCTCTTTATTTAAATAAAAACTGATCAAAGGCAAAACTCATTTTTTGTGTAGTGTATGTGTTCAACAGTATCAAGAAAGACCAGGTTCTTGATGACGTACATTTTGATCACTGTACGAAAGATACATTAAAGCAGTGATTTTCAAGCTATGTGCCTACAGAGGATCTTGGCTGTGCCAAGAAACAGTTTAAAGATCATCTGGGCAGTGCCTGTGGCTCAAAGGAGTAGGGCTCTGGCCCCATATGCTGGAGGTGGTGGGTTCAAACCAGCCCTGGTCAAAAAACTACAAAACTACAAAAAAAAGAAAAAAAGATCAATTACATTATTTTCAAAAGAAGTTGAAAGCGCTGTAAGTAAGTATATTCTATTTTTTATTTTTATTTTTTGATCAACATAATTTAAGCGTGTCATACAGAAGTTTAACCATAGGTTCAAGTGTGCCATGAGATAAAAAAGGTCGAAAAACACTGCTTTAAAGGATTGCAGATGGGGTGAAACCAGAGGTAGTTTTCACCCTTATCGGCAGCCTAGAGATTGTAGAAGACATGAATTACACACGTGAATATCAAGGCCCCTGGGCCAGTCACTGAGATGCTATCCTAAAATGTCCAGCTGGGAAGTTTGAACTTCAATGTTGTTTTTTCTAGGTGCCTGACCCCAGGAAATGCTAAGAGTGAATGCAACTCCGCAGCCCCTTCTGGGGGGCGGGAAACACAGGCCTAAACTTTCCTGACTGGGAAGACTCAGAGCTGTTGGAAGCAGAGGAGTGAGTAGCGATGTTGCTTAGAGCTGAGACTAATCTATCTCCCCAAACCACTTTCCAAATGGCTTATGATGATCACTCAAATTGCTTCAGACCACTTCCTGGTAATGACTTCAGCGTCTCCAGTGTATGCCCAAAGCAGAGGGAAGACGCCACCCGTCATTTCCAAAAGCTACTCTATTTTTCCAACTCTGTTCAATTTCTGTTACTACTACGAACATGCAGACACGCGCGCACACACACACACGAACTTGAACTGTTAGGGATCCTCTGCAGACCATTCTCATTTCTCTTACTAACCAAAGAAAGGGTCCCTAGGTTCTGTCTGGCTATTAACAACTCACAATTTATAATATCCGCTTGTGTAAACACTTTTCCACTGTAGCCATTAAAGCAAAGAAATCTTTAGAAAAGCACACACACCTACCCCAAGTTCTTGAAAGTTCCAGGCTAATGATTTAAATGCTTTTTAAGTGAAAGTCGGTTTAAGCACCTGAAATCGCCAAAAGCCATTAGACTTCCTGTTTAAAGGATCAGAATCACACCTCTAAACGCTGGAGCAGCTCATATCCAACAAGCAAACACTCCTCGTGTCTGGAGTAGCACTTACAGTTTCCTAATCTGTGAAGCAAGAGATTGAACTGGAAGATCCTTTAAAAGTGGACAGAATTGACAAGAATCCCTATTTACCTCTTCAGTGCAAAAAAACTGAGAGGAATTAAGGAACAAAGCTGTCAAGGAGAAAGGAGAGAAAAGGTTCATTCGGCAGCTGTTAACTTAAAATGTGCCATCCTTTGTTTTCTTTTAAACTAAAAAGAAAATCAAACTGTGAAAGAAATTGGGCAAAGTGAACAAGTTTATTATGACTTTTCTTTGCTTCCTCCAAACGCACAATTATAAATGATGTTATTTATAACAGAAAACAAGAATACACGCTTCCAAAATTTGAAAGTACCAAAATTCTGGGTTGGAAGAAAACACATATTTATCCCGAGTAAAAATTCTGTTACATCAACAAGACAAATTTTGACACAGAAAGAAAAGAAATACCTGTGTAATTTTAGAAACAAAGTGGGGAGGCAGAAGGGAAAAACTAACTGCATTTAACCAATAACAAAAAATTTTTAAAAAGAAAGAAAAAGGAAAAGAAACCACTTCCATGTTCGTTAAATAGAACATCTTGTTATTTTCACGGACAGTAAAAAACTGTTCAATATCCTCTTTTGTGTCAGGTTATGAAGATGTCAGTGGATCTGACTTTGGCCTTGTCAGTGTGTGAAGAGTTTACAAACCTAACTAAATTTAGAAGTAGTGGGAGTTATATTCCTTATACATAAGAGAAGAAAGAAAAAGCCCTTAAAGCAGCTTTGAGTTTGGCTAAATTTTTTATGACTTATTTAGAAGCCTTAGGGAATGAAAAAGTCTCTGAATGGAAATACTGACACAATCTTAAATATAGTGACATGAACAGGCCCTTCTATGAAGCTGGACCAGGATGTGACTTGACCCCTGTGGCGAGTTTGAAATGCACTGAGTTTCAGAAAATCAATTACAATCGATTTGTCCATCAATGCCGATAGAACACGAATGCCGAAATACAGAGAGTGCCTCTACAGATCCCAAATCTCATGTTGGTAAACTGGTTTTTAACCGCACATGAGTGTGTATGGGCTCTCTAGTCTTACACCTGGGGGAAAGAGAAAATGCAAAATCTCTGTGCAGACTTTCTCTCAGGCTGACGTGCGATTCAAAGACAGTCATTCTTTAAAAAGTCACAGCTTCAGCACAGGGCTCTCGTCCAGGTGGCCGAAGAGCTGAAATGAGAGGGTCTACATCTGTGCTTTGATTCTACGTCTCACCTACAAGACTATATAGTAAGTAAACAGTAAATGCCATTACTTAGTGAAGTCACATTTGTCAACACTCCATTCGTTTTTATTTGTCGATGTGCTATGCTTTTTATTTGTTGGCAGATTTTCTTTAGACTCGCTAAACTTTTCCACTTTTCATTCTTGCATTTCCCTGGAAGTCTCTTTTTGAACTTGAAAATCTATTTAGTTTCATTTTATACTTTCTGTGTTTTTATTTTCAACCTCTCAAACATTTCATTGTTTTCAGCTTCATTTGGGTTCCTTTTTTCCTTTTCTATATTTTTACTTAAAAAAAAATTTTTTTTTTGAATCAATGTGAACTTCTTCAGGACCCTTTTCTTTCTTTTCTTCAGTTCACAAACAGAGATCCATATAGACTTAGGGAGATTAAAATGTCTTTATGGTTTAAGGAGCAGGCAGACTAAATCACTAAGACATTCATTCACTTAAGAAACATTTACGGGGCAATGTGAAAGTGCCAGGTGGACATTATAATTAATACAGCACCATTTCAGGACCTCAAGGAGCTTTTACTACATTACAAGATAGTGAAACTCAGTAGAAAGGAAGAGAGGATCTGGCTGCATTTCAGAAAACAATTTGCCTACATCCAGACAAACTATGAAATCAACATTGCCATCTTTTTAGGTACCACTGTGTAAAAGGACAAGGATGCCTGGATCAAACACAACATTGCTTTTTTATTAACTTTCAATTAAAATTATAACTGTACACATTTATGGGGTATGAAGTGATGATTTGATATACAATGTGGAATGCTTACATCAACCTGATTTATGTTGTCATCACCTCACTTACTTATTTTTTGTGGGATGGTCATTTCACGGGGTGGGATCTCACCTAGGGTACAAAACGCAAGGGTATATTTCAAAATAACTAAGAGTAAATTTTAAATATCTTAGCACAAATAAAACTTTAAAACATCTGCACAGTTTCTAAACTAAGCTGCCTCATACTTACACTTTCGATTTGTTTGGAGGCCACGTTGTGTGGGGATGCAAGTCTCATGAAATACCAAATAACAAAGAAAACTGAAGGAAAGCCACCCAGGAAGGAACCTGCAAACTGCAAGTGTTGTCAATATTTGTTCTCTTTTCCTTTTTTTTGTTTGCCCTTAATCTCTGCTGGGGTACTGGTGTGATTTCATTTAAATTTTACAAGTGAATCCATAAATAAAATGGAATTTTCAAACATCAAGTTAATTTGAATTTCAGAAGTAACCCATAGAAATGTGTTTTGCAGTCATCACGACTGACAAGTAAGTATTAAGAATCTGTTGTGTTCAGAAGAGTGCTTATAATTCATACCCAGAGATCAGCTTTTGTATAAATCTTACTTCAGAGGTGGCTGCTTTGAAATAATTAAGAAAGTTCCCTTTTAAAAAAAGACTACCAGAAAGACAATTGTTCCTTATTCAAAGGAATTAGGGACATGTTTACTCAGGTTGTGATTGATCCAAAGGTTATTGATTTAAAGGTGTAGAATAGCAAATCAAAAGCTGGAAAGGAGGAGAAAGCTCAGAGAAGGGTTGTTATGGCACATTTTAGAAGCCGGGTTTAAAATTCTAAGTTTAGGAGAGCAGAATATTCTCTAATTTTTAAATTGGGACTTACATTTCTGCTCTCTGGAAATTTGACTTATGTGAAATACCTCATTCCCAGCTGGCCTTTGTTAGGTGAGGTACAAGACAAGAAATTGGATAACCTTTCAAGTATCCTTTAAATGTCACTGGCTGGACTGGTGACAGAGGGTTTTATTATTCTCTGCTGGAGCACATCAGCGGTCATTTGCATGCCAGGAAAAGAATGTCTAGAATAATCCAAAATGGCAAAGCTTAATTCTTGCACTAAAACCAAGAAAGTAACAGCACAAAAAGGGAAGTAAAAGACGAGGAAAAATAAAAAGTATCCGAGGTGGACTTGCTAGTCAACAAAAGCCCAAAGAGAAACCCAGCATGTACACAGGTGTGTTCACACCCTAGGGCTGTTCACACTACACAGACACATGGCCCTCGGTGCAGTCCCATTTTGACCCCAAAACCAAAACCTAAAATCAATACATCAAGGACACATCAAGGGTGAGTATCCATCACTGTTTTCAAAGATCTTCCAAGCCATCTCTTCACATCTTTCTTCTGGTTCATTTAAATATGGTCGCACTGGTAAGTGGTCTCACACACAATCCGGGGTTCTAGCCGGCTAAACACGGGGCCTGCCTGGAGGGCTCTTACTAAACACTTTTGTATGTGACACAGGCACGCAGGAGCACCCCGTGTACAGATGCGCTGTGTCCCAGGAGAAAACTTGTTACATCAGTTGTTCAGAATGGAGAGTGCATTTCTCCAAAGAAACTATGCTGTAAATTAAGGTGAAATCCCAGGTCGATCCAATGGTTTATTGAACTCAAGAGCGTATCTAGGTTTTGCTACTGATACCAGCTTAAACTCAAAAGTACACAGTGTGCAGGAAGAGGGAGAAAAAAACGAAAAAAGAACATTTTCTCTCCTTGAGGGTCATTGTTAGCCAAGAAAACAGGTCTGGAGATGGCAGCTGGCCTTTGCTATCCTCTCAAATTTTCTCTCTTTGTTTTGGTTCCTCTTTCCTTAGTAACCCAAATGCCTCGTTCTCTCATCTTGTTCCAATCCTCCAATGGTGGCAGGGCAACAAATGGACCCTCCCTCTCAGACAGAGTCTCCTAGGTCTCAAATCAATGGTTTCTTATTTTCTCTCCATCTCTATTTCTTCTTCATATTCACCTCATTAAAGCCAAAGGGACATTATCATGATTAAGTCACAGTAAAAAGGACGCCTATGGCCTAGATGTACTGTCTCTACTAGATGTGTCTAATTAAGAGGGATTTTGGACAGTTTAGCAATATGAAGTTTAAACATTCAGCCTCTTGGAAGCAGGATAAATTTATAAATTGTATACTGACAGAGTAGTGGGACTCAGAGAGCAACCATTCAAAGGTACTAGGAATTTATAAATTGTTTGTTTGTGAGCTATGAAAAGAAAAAAATGCAATTAGGGACTTGCCCTCAAGCTGAGCAAAGAAAAGGGGAAGTCTATCGTTTTATTTCAAGACTTGCCCAATTTCCCCTTATCAAGTACACTTAAAACTATTTCTCTTCACCCCTTAAGGGTGAAAGAAATTCAATAGACTTAGTTTTGAGGATCTGGTCAACTAGTTCAAATTAGCAAAGATTCCAATGAAGTCTCACTCTGTAAGGTGGCAAAAATGGTCCCATCTGGGGACTATGAGCCCTGATTCAATAGGAATGGAGGTGTCCTTATCCCAAAAGTTTTGGGAGTAGACACAACTAGGGGGGAGTGATGGAAATTCACTCTGTCAAATTCACTCTAGTTCCAATCCTCCAATGGTAGCAGGGCAACAAGTGGATCCTCCCTCTCAGACAGAGTCTTCCAGGTCTCAAATCAATAGTTGCTTATTTTCTCAGCATCAAAATCTCTATTTGTTCTTCATTTTCACCTCAGGAAAGCCAAGGGGATGTTATCATGATTAAGTCACAGTAACAAGGATGCCTATGGGCTAGAGGTACTGTCTCTACTAGATGTGTCTAACTAAGAGGGATTTTGGACAGTTTAGCAATATGAAGTTTAAACATTCAGCCTCTTGGGAGCAGGATAAATTTATAAATTGTATACTGACAGAGTAGTGGGGCTCAGAGAGCAACCATTCAAAGGTACTAGGAATTTATAAATTGTTTGTTTGTGAGCTGTGAAAGAAAAAAATGCAATTAGGGACTTGCCCTCAAGCTGAGCAAAGAAAAGGGGAAGTCCATCGTTTTATTTCAAGACTTGCCCAATTTCCCCTTATCAAGTACACTTAGAAACCTCTCTTCACCCCTTAAGGGTGAAAGAAATTCAATAGACTTGGTTTTGAGGGTATGATCAACTAGTTCAAATTAGCAAAGATTCCAATGAGGCCTCATTCTGTAAGGTGGCAGAAATGGTCCCATCTGGGGACTATGAGCCCTGACTCAATAGGAATGGAGGTGTCCTTACCCCAAAAGTTTCGGGAGTATACCCACCTAGGGGGGAGTGATAGAAATTCACTCTGTCAAACTTCTGCAAATTACCATTTGTTGATCTAACATGAAGAAAAGTGGTGATAGTTTTAATTTAAATGACTTAATCCAACAGATCACAATGAATGACTCAATTTCCTTTGAGTATTACTTAGTAGTTCTGGTCAATTGTAATGGGCATGGCAACTGCTATTAGAGCTGTTTCAATCAATATTTATTGAGTGACTACCCTGCCATGACATGATGCTAATGAATGCAGATATCACAGAGAAGTAATGTCTATATAAAAGTCACAAAAACATCTTTGTGTTTGCTTTGACCGTTTCCAGTAAAAGCTTTGATTAGGATTACTACTTTATAATCCGCAACATTCCTCCCTCCTAGAATTTAATGATAGAGAAATAAAATTAAGTGATACATGTCCTTCCACACACCATCTTTCCTTTGGCTTTTTGAGTCCTTATACTTAATAAAATGCATCAGGAGACAGCCACTCTTGAGCAAAAATAAATGGGCAAATAGATAAAATTCCTTAGCAGAGATAAACCAATAAATTGTATTTAAAGGTATCCTGGAAAAAAAATTTGGAAGTTAAAAATCTTTGTACTACTGTAGGCCTGGGGGAGGACGTGTTCATAGCAGATTTACAAAATTTCTATTTAGGTGAAGAAAGAAAGATATAACCAGATGGAATGGAAGGAATTTAGAGGATGCCTGTATGCCAGAGAAAACCACAGCAGTTGCCCTGAAAGTATTTCTTGAAATCTCCTATCCTACTATTTATACACGCATGGTAACCTGGAGACCATTGTAGGAACAATGTCACTGAGTTCCCACAGAATACAGCCATTTTTTGTTTTAATTTGAAACCTGGTGGATCAGCCTCAGCCCACAAGTCTTTCTTAATTCCCCATCTATAAAAAGAAAAAATGTAGTCTGCTTCTTAAAAATTTATTACATGCATGAAAAACCAGAAGTTTACACACCTAGGTTGGTTTCTCCTTTGTTGCATAACTAAAAAAAAAAGACTTTTATTTAAAAATAGAACTTGGCAAATGAACAGTCTATTAATATGGACCAAGTGCATTTGGAATGTTTTAATAAAAGTAAATGGCCAAGATATTTAACTTTGAAAAAAATCCATTACACAGGCATGCTTTCCCTTCTGAGCTGTTATTTTGTCATCTTTGAAAAGAGCATGCATTTTCAGAAGACTCACCATACCGGGTAAATTTCATAGACATATGATGTTTTTATTAGACGATATGAAAAAATGAATAAGAAAAAAATTGTTTTTAAATAACAGATTACCGACTACTGATCCCTCCACCTCATTAAAATGAATTTTCATTTTTTTTCCAAAAATCTCTCATTTTTATCATTACACATTTGCATCGTCTTAATTGTATTCAGTGTTTCCATGATTTTGAATTGCTTTTCATTTATTGCTCCATGATAAATATTTCTCATGTTGTTTCAAAGTCAGTATCAATGTTATAAATAAAAGCTTTGACTTAAATGCTGTTGTCTATCTGATTTTGGATTAGGATGACATTTACATTTTAAAAAACTGACGTACTTCCTGTATTTTTATTCAGTCTAGAAAAATGTATAAGATGTGGAAATTAATTGTTTCTTCACAGCTTGAAAAAACCTTGGATCTAATCAAGTCATGCGTTTTGGGAGCTGGATTTACTGAAAATCTTAATTTTTCCTGAGTTATTGGTCATTTAAAACTTTTCTTATTTGTAAATTTATCATTTAAAAAATGTGGGCAATAACAATTTATTTCATATACACGTTTACACACAGCATACGATCAAACAATTTTACACAGAACTTCATCATAATTTTTTAAAATCTTTTTTAATTACTGTATTGATTTCTGTATCTCCTTTGTCATTTTGAACTTTAGGTATTTTAAATTTTTGTTTCACTTTTACTTATTTATTTTTTTTTTAAGATAGGGTCCCATTCTGTTGCCTGGGCTAGAGTGCAGTAGTGACATCAGAGTGCAGTGGCATCATCATAGCTCGCCACAACCTCATATTCTTGGGCTCTAGTGATCCTCCTGCCTCAGCCTCCCAAGTAGCTGAGACTCGGCACACTTTTCTATTTTTTGTAGAGGCCAGTCTCGCTCTTGCTCAGGCTTGTTTCAATTCTTTACTTATTTTATTATTGCTTTCCAAGAGTCAAATCTTGATTTTCAGATTTTCCTTTTCCTTTTTTCTTTTATTTTTATTATTTTTTCAATTATCTGCATTTGAACAGCTTGATTTCTTTTCCTTTGTCTGAAAATAAACACTCACAAGCTCTAAATGACTCTCCATTTCTGCTCTGTTCATTGATTAGATGTTAATATGTAGTTTATTCGTTTTCATTATTGGCTAAATAGCTTTTTACTTGCACTTCTTCCTAAACCCAATTATCACTTACAAGACTATTTTTGTATTTTGAATATTTGGACTTTGTTTTTTTCTATCAGTGGAGTTGGAGATGTAAATAGAAAACAAGATTAATTTGAGTTTTTAAATATATATTGATATTTTCTCAAAATCCTCATAGGTCATATATCTTGTACATGATTGCAAGTACTTGTAAATCAGATTTCTGGCTAAACGAATATGAATGGTATATTAGACAAAACAAATTTAGATTCCTTTATAAAGCCCTATTGCTTTACATATTAAGCTCTTCCATAGTATGAGGATTAGACACAGTAACATTTGTACAGTATTTATCACAGGAACTAGCATATCATGACCACTGGATAAATAATGATTGTTGGAAGTGGATATAATAATAACAGTAATAGTAGTCTAGAAGTAGCAATGTGCTTACTACCTGTTGGGCAGGCTCGGCTGTCCTACTAATCTGGTGAAGAGTAACTACTATCCCCGCTTGGCCCTGAGTCTTCTTACCTGTGACATGATGTGGCTGGACTAGATGCTTTCTGAGGTTATTTCCAGCTCTAACTTTCTAAATCTCATTTGTTGGCCATTTTAGAATCGGATTCTACCTACACCAGATATAGTTCACAGATATCCCTTGCTCCAAAGCAACCCACTCAAAAACTCCTTAATAGCAAATCTCTCAGGGAACTAAAGTCAAGACAGAAAATGTTAACCAAACCCACCATTCCATCTGAAAGATTTGGACAGGTAGAAAAATTGATTCATTAGCTCTGTAATAAACAGAAAATTGTCAACGCTACTGACCAGCCCTACTTGTGCTTTCCAGGGATGAGAGTAACATTTCCAATGCAATTGAAACCAGACCGATACTTCTCCTTTACAAAAGCTTGGCATCATGTTCTCTTAGGTTCGTTTCCCATCACGATTACCAATCAAAGCATTTAAGATGAAAGACGGAATACAAAATATTTGTATGACTGGCCAGAACCCAGAAATTCCTCCATTCTATATTATTCATAAAAAAAATATAGACAGGGTGGACATACAGTTCACGTGCAATTTTAAATAGTTTAACATAGTAAAGTGCACCTGAATTTTATGTCGACCTTCTACACTTCCTTTACTGTTATCTTTAAGAGTCATGTTATCATTAGGAATTAAAATGCCCATTATTAAAATAGAAAATTTCTATGAAAATGCCCATTATTAAAATAGAAAATTTCTCCATAATCTGTTCAGACCATCCTCTATCAACAAACATATCAGTTGGCGATTAAAAACACAAGAATAGCTTTAAAACTGAATTACAGGCAACACATAAATAATCTGACACCTTTATTCCTGTCAAAATACAACCACTCCACTGCAGTTTTAGTTCTGCTTTAAAGAAAGTATCACAATCATTACTATAAAAAGCACAGGCTTACCTGTGCGGTAGACAAAGTTGCCTTCAGTCTCTGAAGATGATGGAGAAACCAATTCTTCCTCAAATTCGTTGGAGCTAAAAGACCCCGAATGGTTCCTTTGCCTCGTTTTTCCCATCATGGCAGTGTTTGTGACCATGACGTGTCTCAAAGAGTCGTTAAGGTAACGGTTCAACAAGCTGCTCTTGTATTTTGGGGGTGACACGTAGTCCTCACTGGCCTGTGACTCTGGCCTCACTCCAGATTTTATGACTGAGCTCTCACTTTTAATCACAGGATGGTGAACTGGGGTATCATAGCCCCCTCCATTCATGTGGCTTCTTGGAGGGTTTTCTCCATCTAAAGGGGCAAAAACATCGCTAAGTATTTACGCATACTTTTTCCCAACCACTCGACTGTTACATTTCACAATAAAAATATACCCTAAGGAAGAATATTTAGAGCATATCAAATTATACATTAGACAACTATAGATTCAAGATTAATTTTTTAGGCAAAAGAAAGCAGGAATTAATGTAATTGCTTGTGTAGGGTGTTTTAGTTTTAATGAATTTCACTGAAAATATTTTTTCGACACATGACGAATCTATAAATGACAGGAAACAGCCATAATGTTGTTGGTCATTTATAGTAGTGTAAACACGAAAGTGACCTCATGCAGTAAAAAAGAACCGTTATGGCACCATCGTATTTTGCGGGACCAACCTTAAAATAGCAGTTGAGGTCAACTTATTGCAGAGGCAAAGAAAACACAATAAAATTATTAACACACCTTCAGAACACGAATCATCGCTGCTTACACTAAGCCGCTCGGCATTTCCTTGAACGTATTTGTTGTATAGCTTTATTCTCAAAGCCCAGCTTAAATCTGGCTGTCGAACGGTATTCTTAAGCCGACGTCTTGCGTTAGCAAACCAATTTGACACCTGAAACAGTATTATTTTTCAATTAGCAAAACATTAAAAAACATGACCCATGTGCAATCACTTTCTCCTGAAGGGTTGAAGCTTTACTCAGGATATAAGAATACTGTGTCCATTCATTATTTATTCAACAAACATGCTCAGCCCTGATAGGGTAATTAGCGTATTCTGGGAATGAGACAAATCAAAAATTATTTTTGCCATCAAAAAATAATTCAGTAAGAGGAAAGACTAGAGCAGAGGTAGAAGAGGAGATCAATAACTAATAGAGCATGGCATGTAAGATATTAAAATAAAATACTTCGAGAGTCCAAAGGAAAGAAGTGTTACTTTCATCTGTGACTTAAGACTTCAAGCTCTGGAGATTTGAAGGCAGGCCAGAATATGTCAGGTGCAGTGAGTAGGGCAACGTATTCCCAGTAAAGAAGACACAGGAGCAAACCCAAGTCCATTTCCAGAAACACTCTGGGGCAGTGAGGGAGAAGAAAGAGTTAAAGATCACCTTAAATTATCAAACCGGTATAACCCAGAGAAGGGGCCTTCCAGTCTGAGAATGAAAGCGTAATTTTTTAGGATGAAATGATGTGTTTGGTTTTGAGGCCTGTCTAGTGTAAGGTGTTAGAAAAGCAGACAGAAGAGAGAAATCCAGCAAGAAAATTGAAGTGGTGTTTGAGACTTAAGGGAGGGGAAGATCAGATTCCAGCAGCAAAGGTGCAGAGAGGATGGCTGAGGAGGAGGCGGGATGAGAGCTAGGAAGAGCTAGCAAAAAAGAGACAGAGCAAATCAGAGAACCGGGGAGGAAAAGGCCAAGGAGAACCCTGCTGTCAACCAAACATCAAATGTTCTGTAGGCAAACAGAGGAAGGCAAAGAAAAAACATTTGAAAACCAAGAAAAGTTACTTCCTTTTTTTTTTTTTTCAAGATGCTATTGAATTTCTAGAGGCTAATAATGATATTTGAAGTTTCTTCTAAAATACCAGGCTATCATCAGTATACAAAGTTTTACGAAACTGAAAGGACAATATTTGTCTTTAAAAGAATGAAACAGGGGAAGAGAATTAAGTCTTTTCCGCCACTTGGTCTAGAACATAACCCCCCATTACTATAATGGTTTATTTGGTACTGTTTGCATTGGAAGTTTCTTCTTTTGTTTTAGACTTATACTATAAAAATACATATTTTTGCACATTGCGCAAGCCCTAATTATTGGATGGAACTGTGGTAAATCCTACTTAAAAAAAAAAATTCTTTTTTTCTCCCTGACCCCATGGTAAAACATATGATGGGTTTTCCATATATGTTCATTATTATCTCCTTTCTGCCTTAAGCAATGATAATTATTCTTTCAAATCTATGTGCAATGATTGGTATTATCTCACCATGGCATTTCAGAAGTCTGAGTCTTCATCAATTTCTCTCCTGTCAAACTGTGCTACCATTCCTAGGATTTAGTCTGACTTCAAATTCTCCGTCTTTTCCATCCTCTACAGATAAGACAATTTCTAGGACTATTCATACAAATAATATACAAATATTCCTCAGTAGCTATTATACTTTAGCCGTGGTATGAAGAGCTAATAATGGAGGAGCTTGGACACCGGGGTATCTCTTCACTAAGGAAGCACAAAGTACCCTGGGCTATTTCTTAATTCCATCTCTCAAACCTTCCTCTCATTCTCCAACTCACTGCCAACATTTTTGTCCAATTACTTTCATCCAACTCACTACTACCAATCAGGAGCTTTAGAACATTTTTTTTAAACGTTCCTCTCTTCCATTCTATTCTTGTAAATGGATCCTAACCATCGTTATCAATTTCAAGCATTGACACATTATTTTGATCTAATCACCCTACTTCTTCAAAGCTTCAGAAATGTCCTGTTACCCTATAACTGGGGTAGAACAGAGAGAGACTTGGTTTCCTGTTCTGAATTTCCCAAACACATGCCTTGTGAATTTGGATAAGTCATTCAACTGTTCTCAACTTTAAATCCTTCCATCTATATAATGGAGTTGATGGTTCCTAATACACTTGTTTACTCTAAAAACTAAGATCTATGATACAGCCCACACTCCTCCTGTGACAATGTTAATTTCCTTTATAATTAGTACCAACCTCCTTTCTGCCCTTGGCCTGTACTCTCTTCAGCAATCAGAGATGTGCATTTATACCCTTCTCTCGTTCCCTCACACTGTGAGGGCAGCCTGCAACTTCCCCTGTAGCACTCATATTTATAATATTAGAATTCAACCCCTAAACTCTTTTTTTGTTACTTTCCTTACTAAGCAACGTATAATTCAGACTAACCTTAACTCTTAACTAACCTTAAATCTTAACATAACCACAACATACTACCATGTAAAATCTAATTCTTGTGCGGATTCTTCATATAAAATGCAATAGCCTTCTCTTTTAAAAAAAAGTACACTATAACTTTAACAGACAAGAATGGGAATTATATATCATGGGGGTTAACTAGCTTTTCATAAATATAAGTCCTATCTTTTTTGTGTTTGAAATACTCATAGTTTTTATCTTATCATAATAGTTGCACACTTGGAAATTTTCCAGAGAGGTTTGCTGATGTCTAATATAGGCTGTTTCTACACTGATTTCAAAAATTTGACTAGCCACCAATCTACTCAAATATTTACCCTGCCAGGATTTTATTACCAGAAATTTACAAGTACAGCCTAACAGCTGGACACAGTCTGAGGTATTTAATATCTATCTGCAGTTCAGTCTTGCAAACAGCAGACAAATAGCTGGTTAATGAATTTGCATACAATTTTGTTTTGCAATTTTTTTTCTTGATGAATTCACGCAAACTCCATCTGTTTCACCGCAGGCAAAAATACCAGTTCAAATTTTCTGCCTTTCACTTACGATGGATTCCTTCAGGGTGTCATTTACATTTTCTTTAAATTGTATTTTACAGGCAACAGGCCTCCTTACCAAGGGCAGGTTCTGGAACAACATTTTAATGTCAAACTTAGTGCTTTATTTTATGTGTATATGCAACTTATATTTTGTAGTGAAAGCTTAGAGAACCAAATATCTAGAAGCTGGAAGAGAATACTAAATCTTCATCTTGCTCTAATGGAAGTGTTTACATTCATCATATTGACAGAACAATCACGAGAGTAAACCCAAAGGGATAAACTGGCGTCTGTCCACCTTTGGACATACTGAATTAACAAACTTATTCTGAGCAATTCAACTGAAATATTGAGCACCTTATTTCCACATCACATAGTGTAACACTTGGAATGATGTAAAGGACCAATCTGAGACTTCTCTGAGTATTTAATCTTTGCTCTAAGCCCTGTAGTTGATAATGGGATATATATCTCTGCAGAAACACTCAATACCAGGCAAAAACAGAGGTTTGGCATAGCCTGCAACACAGCAGTTTCAACAAATGGTACGTGGATCTATCACAGGAATTTGAAAGTTCTATTATAAGGAAAGTATTAACATCCAATCATTATTCCTTGGTAAGCTCCATTATCCTTCAATAATACAAACCCTGATCACATACCACACTTTATATTATTCCATAATAAAGCTGTTTATATTTTAAGAGTACAGAGTGTATTTTTATAATGTTTTAACAATAATCAGCCAGAGAAATCAAGCACAGGGAAATATTTTGGTTGGTTAAAATCGAAGTGCATACACACACACACACACACACACACACACACACCACACACCACACACATCATTCTCTGTAAATCATATAAAAATGCTTATATTTCATTAATAAGATACCGGGTTAGTAATGAAAATGAGAGCCAAGCACAGATACAGCAAATGAAGACAAGCCTAGTCAAGTGAAATAAATGAAAGTTGTCTAAATCTGCTTCATTTTTTCAGGGATTAAAAAAAATTGTAGGACCTGATCAATGTCCTCAGAGATTTTATTTAACAGAAAAAAATACTTTTTGAGGTCTTAAAAGTATTTCCTCCCCTCAAGTTTTAGCTTTTTCTTTCTAGGCTTCAAGGGGTATTGCTAACCATGTTTCACACTCTTCCCTATCAACTTAAAAGTAGTAAAAGAAGGTATAATTACTTTGTATGAGAAGTCTGGGCTGAATGGGGTGGCTCATGCCTGTAATCCTAGCACTCTGGAAGGCTAAGGCAGGAGGATCCCATGAGCCCAGGAGTTGGAGGTTGCAGTGAGCTGTGATGAGGCCACTGCATCTCTACTCAGGGTGACAGAGCAAGACTCAGTCTCAAACAAACGAACAAGAAACAAAATACCTCTGGCACACTATCAAAACAAAAATGTTAAGTGTGAAAGAAATTCTCAAATTATAACTCATTCTTATAGTTAAGGAGTCAAACGGTTACACTGACTGCTTGTTAATATGAACCAGGAGAAAAAGGAGGCAGGCAGTGTTGCAATAAATAAGAATAAGGAGTTGGGACAGAAACACTCCATATTTATTTCTAGACACAAATATATGACAGTTTTGGACATTTTGAGAATAATACGATGAGTTCTACTTGTGTCTGCATAGCAATCATATTACATTAAAGAGCTGCCCTCTGCATATTCCCTACAATGGATGGATTTTAAAATGAGAACATCTTAGTCAGATGTCAAGACATTCTCTTGTTGCTGGAAAGGTACTTTGGAAAGCTACATGGTGATTATAG
The DNA here is from genome assembly GCA_963574655.1 of Perodicticus potto. Lineage (NCBI taxonomy): Eukaryota > Metazoa > Chordata > Mammalia > Primates > Lorisidae > Perodicticus > Perodicticus potto. The sequence goes on from CAUYRH010090009.1 coordinate 26,070, forward strand.
TATTATTTCCCCAAAGAAACATATTCACTCTAAAAACATGTACAGATAGTTGACTATATGGAAAGCACTGTCAGAGGTGACAGGGACGTGAAGATGAATGAGATAGGATCACTTCTCCGGAAGCCTGACTCCATGGGAGAAATTTGTTCACTGGGAGAATCTGACTCATTACAGAGAGATCCAAGTTGCAGGGATTATCAGCTTTATTCAGATCACAGTTTTATATTTTCTTCCCCAAATGTGTAAAATATTTACATAATTAATTGGGTTTCCCAGAGTCAGAATTTGCTTTTGCTAATTAATGTCTGACTTATATAAATCCCCATATATAAAAATAGATAGATAGATATGTGTGTAAGGGTATGTATTCACATGTACACATACACATTTTACATAGATATTCCATGGTGTCTTAATAAAAATAACTGGCCTCAAAATGGATTTATATACAAGGTCCCTTTGTAATTCTACACATTTTGATTTTTTCCATTTATCACTTTTGAAGATCCAGAAGCCAACCTTAGTTATAGTAAAATTAGGAAATCATTATATAGGTACAATTTATTATTATAAGTAACTATCTTTACCTCATTCAAAAATGACATATTTTGCACATTTTTATTTTCTGAGGACCAGTATAAGAGATAAAAGGAGGTTTCAATGAAAATTTATTGTAAATTATAACAACAAAAAAAGTAATTGCCTTGCCAAGATCTAAATGTAAAAAGAATTGTTATTTGTATTTGAGCTCTCATTACAGATAAAAAATAATTTAAAAAAATGATTACTACTTGTATTGCAGCTCAACAAAACTCCTGCATAAGAAAGTTTAAGTGGCTGTCCTAATGACAAGTGCTGCTTTTCACAATTAAAAAATGTTCTAAACTATATCACAAATGTTTTTTGCTTCTGTATAAATGTCCACCACAAAATTATAAAATTAAAATATAGAAAATGTCCACCACAAAATTATAAAATTGAAATTATAGAATCAACCAAAATAATCGAATGTTTTCTTGCTGATATCATTGTGAAATATTCAAATAACTCTATAAATTAATGTATTTTCCAAATAAATACTTGTTTAAACTGAAACCAGAACAAACATTCATTCGCATAAGTCAAGTTTTTCTGACTGCGATAATTTACTTAGGAAACTACTTTCGTAAATTACTGACAGGGTCATCATTTTACGTTAAACAGATATCAAGCCAAGAACATTAAATTAATTTTCCCCATCAGTGCTGCAGCAAATCACTATTACTGAGAAGATGAAAGAAAACAGATGTTTTTCTAGATAAATGTATTCTGAAAATCAGCAGAAAATACATATTAAAGTTTTGATAAGCTTGATTACAAGTCAACTTTCATGCTTTGTCAAACTTTACAGTAATTCTCAAAGAACAATTTTAAATACTCTGAAAACAATTTTTGTTGTATCTAATAAGGATTTTTTCTTTTCACTTTGGGATTTCCCCCTTACTGTAAATTTAATGGAATGGCCAAATTTTCACAAAAGCAGTTTAATGGTGCTACTGTAATGTACAAAATTCAGCTAATCTAGCTCCTCCTCTTTCTCTTTCTGAATAAATTTGCTTGTTTGCATGTACAAAAGTTCATGTTATTTATGAAAGAAAACTGTGGTGTGATAAAAAGGATTGGATTTGGAATTATTTTTTATTTTCCAGGCCTACCTCTGTCTCTTACACTTCATCACCTTGAATATGTCCTGTGTAAAATGCTGATAGTGACTACATCACCGTGGTTTTTTGAATAGCAAATAAGATTACGTTTGGAAAAGCTATTCAAATGTAAAGTAGTGGTGTCCACTAGAGAATGAACAAACTTGAACCATTTTTGTACACTTGGCAAAATAACCCAACCATCTGAAATCTGCCTCTTTTCCCTATGCCCTCTAGAAAAGTACACACAGCAAAGTGCTGTGGTTTGCAGCTAATGCCCACGATACATCCTGTTAAAAATAAAAAAAGTATCCAAAGCCATTCCTTGCCTTTCTGCTCCCCACTTCTGGTTCTGTTAATAATGGTGATTTTGAAAGCTACCCAGGACCTGAGCTCTAATTAGAGGCCCTAACAGTGGTTCTGAAAGTGGGGTCCAGGACTGCAACTTCAACATCACCTGGGAACTTGTTAGAAATGTAAATTAACAGCCCTGTCCCAGAGAGCTGGGGCCCAGCAATCTGTTTGAAGAAGCCTTCCAGGCGATTCTGATGCACACTGAAGTTTGAAAATCATTGCCCAGTATCATCATCTGGATGCATCTATAAATGGCTCATAAGTTCAAATGGTCAGCTACCTTCTTATAATTCCACAGCTACACTGAAATAAATTAGCGAGGGTAAGAAGAAACGCAGAACTCCTCTTCCCCACGGCTGGGCTCCATCCTTCTCCCGGGAGAGGCGCCACTTGCGGAATCGCACAAACACTGGCGCGCCCGCTCCTCGCCCCCTCGCCCGGAAGTGGATCCCCGAAGGGTCCCATTACCTGCACTAGCGTCATCTGCGAGCCGAGGGCCAAGAGTATCTTCTCGGTCTTGGTGGGGTACGGATTGTCACGGTGCTTGTAAAGCCACTGCTTGAGGGGTCGCGCCATGTCTTGCAGGGCCTGTCGCTTGTGCCTCACCTTCCCGCCATTCTGCCGGCCCCTGGGACACCGGGAGAAGAGGAGGCCCTGTTGAGCCACGGTTTGGGGGCCACCCGTCGGGACCCTGCGGTCGAGGCGGAGACCCCGCCCAGCACCCCAGGGCACCAAGCCCCGCGTGCGCCTTCGCTCCAGGAGCCCTGAAGTTGGAGTGAGGCAAGGGATGGGGTCCCCACAGTTTCTGGGTGGGGCAGAGGGGGTCATTTTCAGCCTCTCTCTGAAGTAGCCTGCTTGTCGCAGGGGTTCATGTGACAGTGCAGGACGCTAGGTTTATCTTGAAGGGGGATACCTTGAACCCGGTAGCCCAAGGTTAGAGGTTTAGAGGAGGATGGTTAAATGGCTTCCAGAAAACTGCTAATCTCGTTGCAGATCTGGGCAGCAGGGCTAACGGATTAGCCATCCTCGCCGTGGGTAGTGTCCCCCGTCCCGCGGGCTGGGTAGGGTCTGCCGCCTGCTCTCCAGCGTTCTCTCCGGGAATTCCTGCCTGTCGCCCATGCCTTCCCATTGCCAGCGGTTAAAGGAGAGGTCGCCCCCTGGACAGCGGGAATAAAGCAAAGGTTTGGATCTTCTAGAAAAAGGAGGAAACTTTACCAAGGAAAGGTTTGTGCAGGAAGGATGCAGAACCAAAAAAAAAAAAAAAAAGGAAGAGAGAGAGAGGAAGGAAGGAAGGAAGAGAAAAAAAAAAACACTCTAGGGGCCATATCCCGACTAAGGGCGAGTTTATGGCAAGCTTTGCTCCACCAGGTGAAGCAAAGAGACCACAGGGAAAGCATATTCCAAGTAGGAGGAAGCTCAAGCAGCCAGGAGCCTGGAGTCGGGCGTCGGGCGATGCGCTCCCCGGCGGTTCCGGAAGGTGTCGCCTAGAGGCCACCCGCACGCACAGCCGCTCCGGGAAGCTGACGCGCCTGCGCCTGAGCGTCCTGGGTTTCTGCCTCTTTAAACACTTTGAAATGCAATTCCACCCGAACCGACTGGTGGTAACGTTTTGAAGAAATCTAATCTCCAATTTACTAACCAGCAACGCCGCAGAGCAAGCAGCTGATGCAATCGTTCAGGTGGAGACGGCCAGAGACGGTCACCCCTCTCCCGGAGGTCCGCTCCAGGAGCCGCGGGGACTTGGCCAGGCAGCGGCTGCGCTGCAGGCTCCGGTGACTTGAGCAGCTGGCCGCTACGAGTCCCGGCCCCCAGGAACTCCCTGACCCCGATAGACCTAAAGGTGGCCTGGCAGGTTCGCCGCCTCCCACTCTCGGCTCGCGGCAGGACCGGGGGAGCCGCGCGCAACCAGGGGCGCCCCGAGGGGAGCTGGCCTTTCCAACACCTTGGGCCAGGCCGGGAGAGCCGCAGGGTCCTGGCGAGGGCCTCTTGTGATAAAAGAGGAAGGTCGCTGGGCCCGACCTGGGCACCCCCCAACTGCTTGGCCCTGCCTTGTTTCTCCGCATCTAGCTCAGTCCTTTCGGCCTCGCCCTCGGCCGCGCGCGGGCACCCGCCGCCGGAGGAGGGGCGAGTAATCCTGTCCTCTGAGGTCCAGGTGGCGGGGGTTTGAGGGGTAGTTCCTGGTGCCCTAACAAGCCTCTGTGGAACTGTCCTGATGAACTGACCCCTGGTGTTTTGAAAAAACGAATCTCTTAAATCCCTTCGTCAGGAGCCCAGGAGGAGCCTGAGAACTCCGGGACCTTGACCCGCGGGTTCGCCTTTGCACTTGACCCCTCACCGCTAGACGCCCCCACCCCTCCGGACGCAGACAGACAGGGCCCCGGGGCTTGCGCATACCCAGTCCTTCGGTGTCTCAGGCCGAGGTTGTCCTTGAGGGGCGGACCGTCGGGAATGCCCACCTCGGGGCGGACGTGGGGGCTGTCCAGGACGCCACCGTAGGGTCGGCCGCCCCGCTCCAGCTCCCGAGAGCCTCCGTCCTCAAAAAGCACGGCGCCGCTAAGCTTGTTGAAGACGACGGTGTTCATGGTGCCGGTTGGCAGGGACGCGCGGGGCGGCCGCAGAGCCTCGGGGCCGGGCCGCCCGGAGCTCCGCAGCAGTGCTCGGGTTCTAGAAGATGAAAATGCATCACGTTACTCACTCGCTGAGGGTGTTCAGACCTCCGTTCGGAGCCAGATCCCCCCCGCTGCCCAGTTGAGGAAAGGGGTCGCAGCTACAGGACTGGGGATCCCCGCCTCTCCCCACCTGACTACACCCCGCCTCCCGCACCTGCCCTCTTCCTTGTCCGGGCGATAGAGCCCGCCTCCAGGCCCCAAATCCCCAAGAACTTCAACTGGGAATAATTTACCCCCGGAAGCAAAGGAATATAATTCCCAAACGAGCCTCTGGGTCTGGGTTTGAATCTGAACGCATACTCCGGATAGCGGGGTGGGACAGGAGAGGGGCGGCGCGTGGTTCTTCAGACACCGCGGAAGACTAAAGGCTCTCGGAGACCCCCACCCCCACCCCGCGGGGCGTCAGGAGGGGTTGGAAGGAACGGAAGATTTGGAGGAGCGTGAACAGTCGTATCAGCCAGGCCCAGTTAATGAGTCCTGAGCCATATCGGGATTTCTGGGATTTTCTTGTTTTCTAGATCCTGCATGGTTTGGCTGAACCCCCTACGTCTTCTTTGGGCTAAGCGCCCCCCGGATTGGGATGAGGCCAAAAAAAGTTAAGTTACATCAGGACAAATGTACCACATTTTTCCCTTCTCTCTCCCTAGGCGTTCCTATTACCCGCCTGCCTGTCCCGGGATGCGTGCCGGGATGGACCCAGGCCACCCGGAGCCCGCAGTCAGGATTGTCCTCTTCCGCAGCGCGGGTGCCAGACGCCAGCGCCGAGGCCCCTGCACACCCGTCCCTCTCTGGGGTCTCCGGGGACCATTTCAGAGTCTTCAGAGGTGTCAGAAGCCGGAAGAGGCAGCGGGATCCGCACACCTCCCGGCCTGAGGCCGCCACCTTTGGGAGGGCCTGCAGCTGACCTCCCGGGTCGCAGCGGCCAGGAGCCTGTGTCCGCCGCGCGCGGGCGTGGGGAGCAAGTCCGCGCAGCCTTGTAGCTGCCGAATTACCGCCCAAGCGGCGCGTGGCCACCTTCCCCGCCCCATCACCCCGCCTTGCGCCTCTGGGCAGCTCCTGTTTCCTCCGACCTGCCTCCGCCTCGCGGCCAGCAGCCCCTCAGCCCGCCCCGCCATGGCACGGATTGCCACCCCCCCACAACACACACACACACACACACACACACACATACACCGCGACGAGCGCCTACCCTAGCCAACGCTTCCCGCCTCTCTCTCCGGCCATCAAAGCAGCGCCACGCGCGACATTTAGGATCGTGGCCACAGCTCTTAAGTCACGGCTCCCGGCAGTAATTCGTGGAGAAGCGAAGTCAGACCTCTGCTGGCTGCCTCGTGTCCCTCAGAAGTGAATCCTCTGGCGCAGCCAGGTGCGCGCCTGGGGTGTGCACAGCGCCTCAGCGATAAGTGTCAAAGCAAATTTCCGTGCTCACAGCCCCTTGTCGACCATCAGGACTCGCCCTGTTCTTTTCTTTCTAAATCAGTACGCTTGGTGATTTATGCTCACGCTGCTTAATATGTACCAAACACCCTTCCCCATCTTTCTGTCTCCGACCCTAGCGCGTGTCCGCCTACGTGCAAGGACACGTTTTTCCTAGCGAAAGGCACCCCGAGGTTTGCCGGCTCGTACCCTTGTCCCTGCTGTCCCAAACCCACTCAGAGATCACAACCACTGACACTTGGCGCTGGGGTCTAGGTCCGCAGGCAACAAGCGCTGTGGCGGGAGGTGGCAAAGGTCCTGTCTGCAGACTTCTGAACCGCAGCTCCTAACCCTGCCGGAGCCCCGGCGCGCGGTGCCTCCGCCCCTCTTCTCCAGTCGCTTACCCCTATTCCATCCAGACCGTGGCTGGGGAGCTCACTCCCTGCGGAACTGCGCCGCCCACCGCCCGCGCGGCCAGGAGGGCGCACAGGCTCCTCTGCGGACCCTTAGGCCAGCTTTGGCCGCCACCCGCGCGCGTCCTTACCGGACCTCGGAGGGAGGGGTGGGACGGGAGGGGAGCCGAGGTGCCCAGGGCAGAGGGAAAGCGCGGCGTCCCGCGGCGCGGAGGCTAGAGCGACCCGGCGCGTGTTGGCTGCAGGCAAGGACGCGGCGACCGAGGGCTGTACCTGTGGCGACCGGGCCGGCAGCCGGCTGCAGGGCGGCTGGCTGTCCCGCGTCGAGGCTAGGCGCACTCCCATCCCCGCCGCATGCTCTCCGCGCGGGCTTCAGCGCGCTCACCGCCGCCACCGCCGTCGTCTCGGCTTTATTTACCCAGACCGGCGCGCGCGGCCCGGGAACAGGAATACCGCGGCCTTCTCATGTTTCCCGGCTGCTGGGCCCAGCCGGCGAACATCCTGCGGGCGCCGTATCCACGTTCCCGGGCCCGCGGAAAGGAAGCGTCCGCGCCCACCCGGCCATTGGGCTACTATTAACCCCTGGCGCGGGAGCCGCCGCTAGGGCGCCACTGGGGACCCCTGGATCCGCGGAGACCTCCCCAGCTCGGCGCGGCTCCCAGATCCGTCGGCCTTGCAGTAGTGGAGCAAAAGGGGCCTTTTCCTTTACACTTAGGGAGAAACTGGAGAAGCGGCCGGGAGCGCTCGGCTCGGGCTCCGGGAACTGAAAAGCCGCGGTGCAGATCCCGTGTCTCATCTGGCCCGAGTGCTGGAAATTTCAGCACGCGTGGCCAGGCGGGAGAGGCCACTGTGACGCGCCCTGTGGTTTCCTGGTTATTAGCTGGAGAGAAGTTAGTTAGCGCTCGGGTTTGCTCTTACAACGCTGGGGAGTATTGCGGGAAGCGCTTGAGCCCAGGGAACCTCTTTTCTGGTGGCACTGGGCTTCTGAGGTCTTGCTCTTTTCAGTCACCTCCAGGCACACATTCCCCTCCCGGGTAAGCGCTGGTGAGGCTGCGTCCGCTGCTCCGGGGACAGGGATGGGTGAAGGGGAAAGAAGGGAGCCCCGGTGTCTCACCCACGGTAATCAGGTGGGGAAGAGATCGCGCGCCCTGAGACAGGAATCTGCGCGCCGCAAAGGGGATGGAACTTGGAAGAATCCTGAGCTACAGCACTGTGCAAGGAGACCGAAAGGCTGTCAGATTTTCTTACTGAGGATGCTTTCCCCAAATATAAGAGTAGCGAAAGCTGCGATTTGGGCACCACTGTAGCTCAGAGAGCTTCTGGCAGCCTAGAACCCTAAAGCGCTGAGCACAAAGCCGCCTGCGCCCTTGCTGCGGGCCCTGCCGCCCTAGCGACCATTCCTCTTTTTAAAAAGAGTGGTCTTAGATTTTCCCAAATCTGAGGATACATAATATAGAATCATTTGTCCTTTTTCCCTCTGAAGGTGGCTGGCCAGTGGTCCACCTAAGCGTCTTCCTTTTACGTGGCCTAGAAGTGGTTAAAATTAGTTAAGCTATTATTTCCGAGACTAATCACAGCTTTGAATTTTCAAATACATTATTTCCAAAAATATGCTATAGCAAACCAGGTGGTGGCACAACACAAAGCCTAGAGTAATGTAAGTTTGGGTGTTTGCACATCGGGCAGATACATATTATCCATTTGATCACGTTTCCCGATGCCCTGGGTTCTCTTTTGTTATATAACTTGTCCTTGCAGAGTCTGCTTCTTGTCATTGGAGCTGCAATTGTCCTGTGGGTTCACTACAGGCTTCGATGTACAGATCTCGCTGTAAAAGCTTAAAGACCAGGGAGACGACGTACTGTTTCGGGCAGCCGTTTTCAGCAAGTTTCACAGCAGAAGCAGATCTAATTGGTAATTCATGGGAAGAAAGCGTCGGTTCTCTTTTACGTTCTCCGTGAGTGATGTTGGTCGTCATTCATTATAATGAAATCCGCTGCAACACGTCCCTCTGACATTTTTTGGTCAGCTGTACAAGGTAAAGCATCAGTAATGTATGTAGTTGCTCGCAATTTCACAATATTCTACGGATTCATTGAGATGTATGCTTTAGTGTATGCTAGTATAAGACAATTCAGTTTTCATGCTTAGCTGTATATACACAAGTTTACAATGCATTTAGAGGACTTTGATTTATATGTATACTTACATGTAAGATCTGCTTTTTAGAGTTTAGGATATGTTCTATAGTAAAAATATTTTTTAATTTTGTATAGGAATAATATACACCTCAATTAGTAAATCTCAGGTTGTCATTGAAAAATTAATATATGATAATTCCTTTCAACTAAGGTTTAATAATTGCAGTCCATTTTAAAATAAAAGAACATTGGAGGATCCATTCTAGAAATGAAGTGCGTGTGTGGGGGAGGCATCCCTCTGTAGTATACAAATGAGCTTTTATTTTGTGGTAGACTAAAATTTTGTTCTTACAAATCTCACCCTCTTTGCCAGGAAGGAAGTTTCTTCTTCATTTTTAGTCCACAGTTCTAATAAATTGATCATTATATTAATGGTTTTACGATCTAAAATGAATTTTACTCAGCTTCTTGTGCCTATATTCCAACCTCAGTATATTAAATGCTGTCTTAATAATCCCCCAAAGAAAAACTTCCAGGTTAGTAAAGTGTTGTTAGAAAATTCAAGAAAGTGTATATATAGTTTGTAGAAGACACCTGTCTGTAGGAAAAACGGTGGCTAGACCAGAAGTTAGAAGACTTGAGCCCTAATCTTAATTCTGGCCAATTTGATGTTGATTTAGCCTGAATTTACTAACCTGTAAACTAAAGACAGTTAAGTTTTCCACAAACTTGCCTCACACTATTTTTAAGGTCTTTTTCAGATGTGAAAGTAACACACTGCTATTGCTAGATCTAGAAAGATGTTAAGTAAGCATGAACATTTAAGTATGAACATTTGGCAGAAACATTCATCCATTATATTGGACTTAGAGTATAGTTAGAAATATGTGTAATTTTTACTTACTGGTAACCAAAAAATAAAGAAGGCTTCAGTTTTAGCATTTTGATATTTTACCAAGGTACCCTGACATTTTGGAATAAATATTAGTCAAAGTGTTTAATGAGTGCTTTAAAGTCCTTTTTTCCAGTTGTTACTTATGGGCAATGAAATAAATTACAAAACCAAAGAATGACCACCGATTCCAGCTCAAATGGTATAAATAGTAAGTTTATGAACAAAGGGCCGGTTGATCTCATACTAGGTCAATTTGACTGGTAGAGATACCTGCTGGTTTGGACTAGTGGAACTACATAACACGTGGGGGAAAGATACAGCATTGGAAACATTGTATGCAAAATAGTAGAATGGGTGGCCCCAAACCATTCTCCTATGAACTTTTCTGTCTTTCCAATTCTCACTATGATAAATATTAAACATGTTTGTGTATGAGTCTGTATAGACATAAGTATTTCTTTAGGAATAGCTACCCAGAGGTAGAATTTCTGGGTTCAAGGAAACATGGTTTTAAAATTTTGGCAGATGCTTCCAAGTTTTCCTCCAGTCTACACCATCACTGACACATGCCCGTCTCTATTTCCTCACATGCTATCCAGCACACGTGCAATCTTCATATTTGCCTAGATGATGAGTAAAATAATGCCTCATTGTTAGAGAACCTTTTCTCTTATAAGCCATTTGTATCTTTTTAATTCAATTGCTTTTGCTTATATCCTTAGATGGTTTATTGATTTATAATGATTATTCATAGACCATTGCCACCGTATATGTGCTTTATATGTTCCAAATATGTTACCTGCCTTTAACCTGTTTTGTCTTTGTCTTACAGAAGGTATAAATGTGAACATTGGTCAACATGTCAGTCTTTTCCTTTTTGGATTCTGAGTTTTGTGTCTTGCTCAAAAGGCTTCTTCTGTATTTTCATCTAATACTTTTAAAAGTTGTTTTCACTTGGCTTTTTAATCCTTCTGGAGTTTATTTATATGTTGTGAGTTAGAAATATAGTTTAATTTTTTTCATTTTGCAATGGAATAGCTGATACTCCTATAGAATTTATTTAAGAGTTTCTCCCCATCAATTTGAAATAACTTTTCTCATATATACTTTTCATATGTAATTGGTTCAACAAGGCTTTGGGAGATGGTACAAAAAGGTCAATATACTCTAATAAATTTAATCTTTAACTTTAAAAAACAATCTCATACTTCAGAGATTTCCCATATTATGCTATTTCTAATAACAGGATATGTAAATATTGACATAGTATTGTGTTCACTTGATCGTGGTTCTAACTTAGATGGTTGATTCAATAGTGTTCTAGAACAAGGCTGTCATTGATCAACTCCGAAGCAGGAGGACAGTTTCTCTAGAAAGGCTGTGTTCTTCAGAGCTCAGTATGATTGCACATAGCTTTCCAAACACATCATATAACAAATAAGTGATAAACTTCCATGAATGATATACGATTATTTACAAAAATGATGAATTTTTGCACCCATGTTCTGAAAAAATAAAATACATTTCTCTCCTTGCCCAATATTTTTTTGGACTTGAAATTAACTTTTTTTTCACAAAGCAGCTACTTAAGATAAGAACCTTTGGTAATGATTATAGATGAGTCAAATTCACTCTGGAGAAAAATGCAAGTACTTTATCATCACCACATTTAAAAAAAATTAATTATGTATAAGTGAAGAAAATACAAATAATAGAACTGAAATCCCAGTAGGTTAATGTCTCATCCTATTTCACATCCTGTTTAAAATGAGAAAAGTAGTAAACCCTGAATCCTAAAAACCCAACTTTCTCTTTGATACGAAAGTATTTTCAGTAACTAACGATAGTCTAGTAAATTACACACAAGAAAATATACTATACATTGGGGTCCTGAAGGGAACCTGGAGAACGTTCAATGAGCATTTAAATTAACATTTAAATTGAGCACTTCAATACTCTAAATAGAATCATTATACTTTCAGAAAACTACTCTAGCTTAAAGATCAATTTGCCTTTATTTTGAAAATTGATCATTTTAATAAATACAGGGAACATGTTTGAACAAAGGCTAATAGGACTCTGCACATGACATTAATGGGCTTCAGGCAATCAGTGGATTTTTAAGATTTAATTATTATACTGGGTGGCCATAAAGTTCATGTGCAAGTTAAAATACCCAAACTTTATGGCCACCCTCTATGTGCTGTAAACTGTATCAAGCTTTCAGTTAAGCCCCCCCAAAATCTATCCTCCCTGCTTTCATTTCCAATCTATGTATGTGTAGGATATCTAAATAAGTTTACCAAAGGATTGAATGTGAGCAGAAGTGATGTCTGCAACTTCTGATTGATACACTTTGACGGATACTTGCCCTTGCCTTTAACTTTTCCTTGTTTCCAAAGATTTAATAGCCTCATCTCCAAATTCAGTCATATTGGGAGGCTTTCAACATATAAATTTTGAGGGGATGCAATTCAGTCCATAATAGGCAGTGACCCATGTCTGCTGAGCAGATAGCAACCTAACGAACAGCAGAGCAGCAGAGTCACAACATGGAAGGAACCTGGGCCTTGATAGGACCACATGGATAAGAGCTATCAAGCCAACATACACCTAGGATGGACTCAAAAAACATTTTCTTTTCTTTTCTTTTTTTTTTTGTGAAGGACCAGGTAGCCAATGTTTTAGGCTTTGTGGGCCATGTAGTCTCTGTCATGATGAATCAACATTGCCATTATAGTATAAAAGCAGCCACAGACAATACTTGGTTATGAATGAGTCAACAAATAAGTGTTGATGTATTCCAAAAAAGCTTTGCTGAATGGACAGTGAAGATTGCATTTTTCTCATTTTCATGCCATGCAATAGTATTCTTCCTTTCATTTCTTTCAACCCATTAAAAATGTGAAAATTATTATTAACTCAGAAATGGGAATAGACAGTGGGCTAGATGTTGCCTGAGGGAGGTTGTGTATGCTAGCTTTGACTACTCAGCTCTAAACAGTCATGGAAGACAAATAAACACCCCTTATAGTAAGTCACTGTATTTGAGGGTTTCCTTGCTAAAGGAACTTAACCTATACCCTAGGTTAGGGTATTGACAACATATGCTTATACAAAGATGATCTTAGTGCCTACAGGTAGGCTAAGAAAAGTGCTTTGTAGATGACTAGAGTCTACCATACCATGGAGAACTTGGAAAGAGAATGGAATAAAAAAGCATTTCTTTTCTTCCCCTCCTGAAACTCTGTTGCATGTGTTTAGAGAATCAGCCTAATTAGTTTTACATTTATTTAGTGCTATATTCTTTTTTTTAAAATTTTAATCACTCTTCTTTCCTTCCTCCCTTCTTTATTTCCTCCCTCTCTCCTTCCTTTTCTCTCTTTTTCCTTTTCATCTTCCTTTCCTTCCCCTTTCTTTTAATTAGTTATTGATATACCTTTAAGCAAAGTATTGATGTTTGGATTTTGATGCTTATTTTTTTGTAATCATGGAAAGTAGTGATTAATTTTCAAGGATTACTGTTTTTTGGCTGACACTCGTGGCCACCACCACCACCACCCCCACCCCCACATACACACAAAATTTGAACTATTTTTATGGTTTTCTTTTTAGTAATCAACAATAAATATTTATGGGGCACCTGCAGGCAAAATCCAGTGCCAAGAATTGCATCAAATTTGATTTAAAAGACATGATCCTTGCCTAGCTTACAAACCTATTAAGAAAGCACAGGAAAACAAATATACCTCATCTAAAATGTTTTAGGGTGTCTGATATAAAGATTGCTCAAATGCAGTAAATCTATAAATCATCTGTAGAAATGCATGAGGGAGCTTAAAGATGATAGAATGACCATTTTATGTGTCTGCTAAAAACTTTGTAACCCTATTACCAACATCCTTCCCGAAAACATGCAAAAAGAGAGCATTATTTCAGAAATTTGAGCCTGATTGAAAAACAGTATTTTCACCCCTAACATCAGACTTTTTCAAGCATTATGCCAAAACCTTCTGGTTTTCAAGAGAGAGTTTTTTAGGACTTCCGATGAGAAAAAATATATGGTAACAGTAAACAGGTTGAGGTTGGCTCGTGATCTTTCTTTCCTCTTTCCTTGTGTCTCTGTCGGACCCACCTCTCCACCCTCCATTTTACATTCCTCTTTTGGAAAAGTGGGAGAAGGGATTGGAGAGAGGCATTGTGCGTGCACCTGTCATAGGTGGCAGTGAAGTACTTTCTGGGGCTTATAGAGAGAATCCTCCACTCATCCCCGGTATAAAGAGACTAATTCTTGCCCATGTCATGGAACTGCAGGGCAGATAGCAGGTGCAGGGAGAGTTCTCTGGTCATGCAGTGATCTTAAGTTGTCGGCCATGTTTTGGTTTTGCTTTTCTCTAATCTTCAATGAGGGTACAGTAGGCTATCACAAATCCTGTTTTGAAGGGATTTTGAATTAGGAGAAAAGGAAAAGGGAAAAACAGGTGTGAGGCCAATTAATTGCATAATTTATTTATTTTGAGCCAGAGTCTCACTGTGTGCCCCTCAGTAGAGAGCGCTGTGGCATCATAGCTCACAGCAGCCTCAAACTCCTGGGCTCATGCGATCATCTTGCCTCAGTTTTTCTATTTTTAGTAGAGATAGGGTCTCGTTCTTGCTCAGGCTGCTCTCCAACTCCTGAGCTCAAGCAATCCACCCACCTCAGCCTCCCAGAGTGCTAGGATTATAGGCATGAGCCACTATGCCTGGCTAATTGTGTAATTTAGACACAACTGGGGTGATTCACACAACAAAGTTACACAACTTTTTCCTGCAGTAATAGTCAGCTAAGGACATATGTCCTAATATTGCTCCTTCAGAGCAATAGGGAGTAATTAAAGATATTTTAAAAATTTACATAACACGTACACAGCACTTCCTATATGCCCACACATTATTCTAGGCATTGAACTTATGTAACGTTCACATCCATCCTTTGGGGTAAGTATCCATTAGTACCAATTTGGTAGAAGAGGACATCTAGGCATAGAATTTCCCTAGATCACAAAGTTGATGACAGGTGGAACTGGGATTTGAACAGAGTTGGCAGGTGTCCTAACTTGTGTGCTGAATCATCAAATTTTTACCATCTCTTTGAGGGTACAAAGGATGAATAGTAAGAACTTTAAACCTTTGACTTCATAATTGTACGCACACCTAAATATGTATTTGCATATCTTTTGGCTCCTTGCTGAGCAGTAGGAAATTCAATACCAATTAGCTTGTCACTCTGTATGTGCCTTTTTTGTAATGTGGGGAGCAGGTGGTATCTCAGCATCATCTGAAAATATGATGACTTTCTCCTGCTTATATCCTGGTACCCAGTCTGTCTCAGGTGAATCTTCATGTGTGAGCTCCCACTCAGAAGCCAATAACTGCTGAATATTCTGAGGGTTGTCTAAATCTGGAGAACATCCTTTCCACTGGACGATGAAAAACAATATGCTTTGGAATAGCCCCAGCGATCCCGAAATGTTGTGTTCTTGTAGGAGTAGACACAGCAGGATTGTAAGTGGCTTCTCTTGAGTAGTCTGAGAACTGGTAGCTTTGATGAGGAAGCATAGGAGATGACAGAGGCTCTGCAACTTCGTGATCCTCTTCTGGTTGTTTTGTCTACGTTTTGTTTTGTTTTGTCTTGTTTTTGTTTGTTATAGCCATCAGGCCTACATTTGGCGGTTGTCAGACAAGAGTACCAATGAACGCCCAAGTACTGGATGTTTAAATATTTTAAAGTTATAAATCAAGCTAAAACACTGTTAAGCAACATTTGTTCCTTTTCCACCTTGACAAATATCCCATTGTATTGAAAAATCAAAAACTATGTGTAAAGTTAAGATGTTTGTTGGGAAAATATTAAAGACAAGTAGATTTGATTATAGTTGTACACATCTGGAGATTGTGTTATTAGGCTTGCAATGTTCAGATGAGTAATAAAATGAAAGAGATATAATTAAGAATTAATAAATAATTAATTGCTAATATGCAATTATTCCAATACATTATTTCTTTGTTCCCATTTTAGCCAAAATCACTAACTGTGCTATCATAACCAATCTTCTCTCATAATTTATGTTCTGAAGAATTACAAATAAAATGTCATTCTATAAAAAATGTCCAAAACTTGAATCATTTTCATCAAGGATGCACATTAAAATAAACATAGGAAATTGTAGAATTAAATTTATTTTCATAAATATTGTTTATGAAATGCTGCTTTATTCTAAAGTAAAATTATGCATAAAATTGAAAGAAAAGAAAAATTAGATTAATGAATATAAAATTTTAAATAAAATTCACATTTTATTTAATATTTGGAAAATTAGTTTCAAAGATTTTTACACAAATAACATTATTATTGCTCCTGTCCAATGCACACCTGGTTTCAGTGTAAAATACTGTTATCAGATTCCATCAATGATTGCATCTAGAGCTGAACTTTTGCTGATATAGATGTGAATCATTTAATATTGCAAATGGTTTTCCTTTTTGTTTCTTTTTTTTGCTGCCAGTTGAAATTCTTGCAAAGCTTCGCCACATGTTGAGTCTCTCCAGAATGACGTGCTGCAAAGGCAAGAAAATGATGCCAGGTACTACTAGAAAATCATGCCGTATAAGGCACAGATACATCGAATTCATGTTCTTTTAGGAGGGTCCACTGTCAGTTGAATCAAGGAAGTTTTCTTTCTACCCCCTCTCAGAAAGCAGTATTCACCTCCAAAGTTCTTAGCAGCACAATCCAAACCTTTGCGTGAGATCTTCTTTTGCTTTGAGAACCTAAGGCCAACATTGTGTGGAAGGACTATGCTCTTCCAAGCGCCGAATTCCAAATGACTGTGTGTGTGTATGCCTTGTGTGTTGTGTACGTTGTGTGGTTTTATGTGTGTGGCTGTCATTCAGGCCCTTTAAGGAGAAGCTTTCTGGGAAGTAGCCCTTTGGCTGAGTCTAAAGGAGGTCCAGCTTGTTAGCAGTGTTTATTTATTTACTTATCTTTAAAAAAATGATTAAACTTGGTTGATATGAGGACAATTAATGACAATTATTGACACGGTGGGGGTGAGGGAAGGGGAGAGCAGAGAGAGAAAGAATGAGGGA
>CAUYRH010090010.1:0-51225 GCA_963574655.1 Perodicticus potto
GGCGGGCGCTTATAGTCCCAGCTACTTGGGAGGCGGAGGCAAGAGACTCGCTTGAGCCCAGGAATTGGAGGTTGCTTTGAGCTGTGATGCCACAGCACTCTATCCAGGGTGACAGCTTGAGGCTCTGTCTCAAAAAAAAAACAAAAAACAAAAAACAAAATAAGCACTGTGGTAACTGACAATGTTTGTTAGCTGTGGTTTCGTTGCCAGGGATATCTTTCTCTTGTAGAGGATTTGAATGAAAAGGAACTCAGTTCTATAGTCCTATGGTTTGTCTCAAATTCTGGTTTTATTCGATTTTTGTTTTGTTTCCAAATTACAGGTCTGAGCACTTTCTATGCACCCAGTCCTAAGCTTGATACTTGGAGGGATGAAAGAAATGTTTAAATGTTGCTCCTCAGTGAACATCCAGTATGGGTTAAAGATTTACGCCCATCAGAGAGTTAGACAGCAATGCAAGACAACCGAGGAATCTTAATCCTGCCGCAGCATTTCTCAAATGGTGATCTGAGGACCACTGTATCTGAACCACCTGGGAAGCATGTTAAAATGCACGTTCCAGTCATCTGACTCTGAATCTCTGACGGTGGTCGGCACCTGTGGCTCAGCGAGTAGGGCGCCAGCCCCATATACTGAAGGTGGCGGGTTCAAACCTGACCTCCGCTGAACTGCAAAACAAAACAAAATAAATAAATAAATAAATAAATCTCTGACAGTGGGGCCTAGAAATGAGTACTTTAACAATCGCAGCACGTGATTCTGATGCACACAAATGTTTGAAAACCACCATATGTCACCTAATGTCAAGGTGATTGTGTACAAGCTGCAAATGCTTACATTTCCTTCTTTCCCACCTCACTGCACAGGAGGGAGACCTCTATTAAGGAGGTCTTTACAGTGATTAAGAACCAGGTAACAGCAGTTTCCTGAGAGCATCCAACCTTTAAAATGAAGTTTAGGGCTTGGTGCCTGTAGCACAATGGTTACAGTGCCGGCCACATGCACCAAGGCTGGTTCAAACCCAGCCTGGGCCAGCTAAATAACAATGACAAGTGCAACAAAAAAGTAGCCGGGCGTTGTGACAGGTGCCTGTAGTCCCAGCTACTCAGGAGGCTGAGGCAAGAGAATTGCCTAAGCCCAAGAGTTGGAGGTTGCTGTGAGCCATAGCACTCTACTGAGGGCGACATAGTGAGAGTGCCTCAAAGAAAAAAAAAAGAAGTTTAGGAAGGAGTTCTCTCTTTGTCTTCTTTCTCTTTATGGTCCAGGCAGGGTAATTGTTTTTATTCTGAAGGACTTTTCTGAGTGCTCTGCATTTGCATTTCATAGTCCCAATTTATACAAAACATTCTGAAACAGAACATTTTTTTTTTTAAGCCACCTTGTTTCCTAAAATCTTTAAGCCAGAGTAAAATCAGGTGATTTCTTCCAAAATCCTTTGTAAAGTTACGGAACATCTAATAGAAAAGACAATAGGAAATGAATCCCCAGTGGCTTTCATGGTCAGAGCTCATGCCCTTGCTCACCTCTGCTGGTGTCTCTGTTGGTTGCAGGTGGAAAGCTGTCCATTGTCCTGCAAGCTGAAGAGGACTCAGAGTTCCTGCTGGACCCGTCCACATCTGCACTTGCTCAGGTGACGATAGCCCAGAGATACAGCTGTAACATTTGAGGAGAGTTGCAATTTTAATTTTTAAAAACAAGGGAAATTTTTTGTCTATTGGTGTGGCATTTTTATAAGTGCCTCAGAATGAGTGGTAGATTTATTAATTATTTTAAAAACAAAACTTGGAGCGGTGCCTGTGGCTCAGTGAGTAGGGCACCAGCCTCATATACCAAGGGTGGCAGGTTCAAACCTGGCCCCGGCCAAATTGCAACGAAAAATAGCTGGGCATTGTGGCAGGTGCCCATGGTCTCAGCTACTCGGGAGGCGCAGCAAGAGAATCGCCTAAGCCCAAGAGCTGGAGGTTGCTGTGAGCTGTGATGCCAAGGGTGACAAAGTGAGACTCTGTCTCTAAAAAAAATTAATTAATTAATTAATTAATTAATTTAAAAAATTAAAAAAAAAAAAAAACCTTGTAGCTCTAGCTCTTGCTTGGTTAAGAATCAACTTGCCTACAGAAAGAAGCCAAATGCCTCTTCTTGCTCTTATTTTTTATTAAGAATCCAAAATAGTTTACAAGAAAAGAGACCAGATTATAGCAAAACAGAAACATGAGTAGACAGGTTTTTAAAATGTGCTCCTCAGAGTACCTATCCTAGTTTCTGTATCCTTTATCATGTTTTAACTATAATTTTTATAAGAAAAATTAAAACATCTGAGAAGTAAACAGCTTCATCCCCCCTTTGGCTGCTGGGAGATGTGAAAAGCCATCAGAAAATAGCTGATTTCTGTGATTCTGCAGCACTGACAAGGTGCTGTAGGGACACTAAGCTGTTTACTGACATTTACACTGTGGTGAGGGCCCCATGTGTCAGGGTCCAGTCTTCAGATTTACCAGTTCAGATATAATAAAATTCATACAGGATAAGATTCTGGATTGACAACTCCCACACTAATTGCATGGCCAGAATAACATCTAAGTTAGTTTACAAAGGGCAATACTGTAATCAGTTATGAACTCAGGAGACCAAAGTACTGATGAGAAAAACACTTATAGAGCAATAGCCTATGAACTGGTCTCTGCCCCAGTCCATGCTGTGCAATGCTCTGGATGATCTTCTAAAAGCACAGATCCAACCAATTCCCTTCTGAGAAGCCATACTCCCCTGAATTGGTAGAAATGCCTCAGGGCTTTCCTAAATGTTCAAGGGCATGTTCCTGTCTCTCTCCTTGGCCTCACCTCCTGTGACTCAGTGTGTATGTTGTGCTCACTTCCTACTCTCTTGCATTCCCTGCTTGATGTCCTTTCTGTCTTCCTACCTTCCTCGAATCTTCCTCCAGCAAAATTCTACCCTTTAATATCCACATTATATCCTCTTACTGGATTGATTTCTTTATTATTATATTAATACAACAAACTTCTTGTTCTCTCTCTCTCTCTTTTTTTTTTAGACAGAGTCTCACTTTGTTGCCCTTAGTAGAGTGCCATGGTGTCGTAGCTCACAGCAACCTCAAACTCTTAGAATGAAACAATCCTCTTGCCTCAGTTTTTCATTGTTAGTAGAGACAAAGTCTCAGTCTTGCTCAGGTTGGTCTTGAACTCCTGAGCTTGAGAGATCCACCTGCTTTGGCCTCCCAGAGTGCAAGAATTACAGGTGTGAGCCACAGTGCCCAGCCACTATCTCTCTCTCTCTTTTTCACTGTTTTTGATTTAAAAATATGTTTTATCTGATGTAAGTATAGCTACTCCACTCACTTTTGGTTTCCCGTTGCATGGAATATCTTACTTTCAATCTCTATGTGTCATTATGAGTAAGGTGAGTTTCTTAGAAGCAGCTTATAGTTGTATCGTTTTTAAACTCCATTCTGCCAGTCTATATCTTTTTTTTTTTTTTTTTTTTTGAGACAGAGCCTCAAGCTGTCACCCTGGATAGAGTGCTGTGGCATCACGGCTCACAGCAACCTCCAATTCCTGGGCTCAAGCGAGTCTCTTACCTCCACCTCCCAAGTAGCTGGGACTACAGGCACCTGCCACAACGCCTGGCCATTTTTTGGTTGCAGCCATCATTGTTGTTTGGCAGGCCTGGGCTGGATTCAAACCCACCAGCTCAGGTGTACGTGGTTGGCACCTTAGCCCATTGAGCCACAGGCGCCAAGCCTGCCAGTCTATATCTTTTAAATGAGCATATTGTCCATTTATATTCAAAGTTAGTATTGATATATTAGTGTTCGTTCTTTTGTTTTTTTTGAGACGGAGTCTCACTCTGTCACCCTTGGTAGAGTGCTGTGGTGTCACAGCTCACAGCAACCTCCACCTCTTGAGCTTAAGTGATTCTCTTGCCTCAGCCTCCCAAGAAGCTGGGACTACAGGCACCTGCCACAATACCCGGCTATTTTTTCTTGCAGTTGCCACTGTCGTTTTAGCTGGCCAGAGCCAGGTTTGAACCTGCCACCCTTGGTATATGGGGCCGGCGCCCTAAACACTGAACCATAGGCACCGCCCTTAGTGTTTGTTTTTGTCATATTGTTAGTTGATTTTTAATTATTCTAGAATTCCTTTGTTTCTTTTTCTCTATCTTTTTGTCTTCTGTTATGATGCCACTTAATATTTTTTTCTTCCTCCTTTGATTTTATTTATTTATTTATTTTTGTTCAGTTTTTGGCCAGGGCTTGGTTTGAACCCGCCACCTCTAGCATATGGGGCTGGCACCCTACTCTTTTGAGCCACAGATGCCGCCCACTCCTTTGTTTGATTTTTTTTTTTTTTTTTTTGCAGTTTTTGGCTGGGGCCAGGTTTGAACTCATTGCCTTGGGAATATGGGGCTGGTGGGCCACAGGCACCACCCAATTTTTTGCCACAGGCACCACCATGAGCCATAGGCACCACCCAATTTTTTTTTTTTTTTTTATGAGACAGAGTCTCACTGTGTTGCCCAGGCTTTTGTGCCATGGCGTCATGGTTCACAGCAAGCTCAAATACTTGGGTTTAAGTAATCCTCTTGCTTCAGCCTTCTTTTGTAGCTGAGACTACAGGCAGCTGCCACCACATCTGGCTAGTTTTTCTATTTTTAGTAGAGCCCGGGTCTTGCTCTTGCTCAGGCTATTCTTAAACTTCTGAGTTCAAGCAATCCACCCACCTTGGTCTCCCAGAATGCTAGGATTACAGGCATGAGCCACCATGCCTGGCCTTCCTTTGTGTGATTCTTTTATAAGATCTGTGAATCTAAAAAAAAAAAAAAAAAAAATCTGTGAATCTTATATCTCGGTGTGTTTTCATGATGGTGATTGTTGTTGCTTTGTATCCATGTTTAAGATCCCTTTGAGCATTTCCTCAATTAATTAGGGCCAATTAATCTAGTGGTGACAAATTCTCTCAGTGTTTCAGTGTTTGCTTGTCTGGGATAGTCTTTATTTCTCCTTCATTTGTGAAGTTTTAAACTCCCAAACTGGCACCCTGGGCCTTTGATGAGTGAGGGCAAGCCCCTTCTTAGGAAAACTGCTCTGACAGGAAACTGTGAGGATTGCAGTTCATTTGAGACTCAGCCCTACAGTACCTGGCTGCAGGATGAGGGGCACCTTCCCAGATGTGTGCTAGAAAGGCTGATTTCCCTTGCCCTTCTCCACCAGGGTAGGGTGCAACCCAGTATCAAACTCTCAAAATAACACCCTTCACCAGAAAGGCTGGGGTCCCACCCAGGCAGGCAATGTAGGTGAGAAACTGGAAACTGTTGTCTGCTCATGTCTCAGTCTCAACAACAGCCTGTAGCAGGGCAATGGGGATCTTCCCTGGGCTCCTCCTCAGGGCCGTGAAACAGCTGCAGGCACCCTAATGGTTTCCTGGTATCAATAAGTTCTCAGAATGGCACCCAGCACAAGCTGCTCTGGGCTCAGGGCTTGTGGGATTCCATGTGAATTCCCTTTCTGGAGCAACATCTTTGTGCAATCTCCAAACAGCTCCCTGTGTTAGACCTGAGACCTGCTTCTGTTGAGCGATTCTATTACAGCCAAGATCATAAAAGCTTCTCTTGGTGAGTAGAGCCCAGGGGGCTCTCCTTTTACTGTTTCCTCATGTCCAGGATCTTCTCCCAGCAGTTAGCCAAACCCCAGCCAAGCAAGTTGCCCTGAACCCTCTTACCCACTTTTTTTTTTTCTTTTTGAGACAGAGTCTCACTATGTTGCCCTTGGTAGAGTGCTGTGGCGTCACAGCTCACAGCAACCTCAAACTCTTGGGCTTAAGTGATTCTCTTGCCTCAGCCTCCCAAGAAGCTGAGACTACAGGCACCCACCACAATGCCCGGCTATTTTTTTATTGTAGTTATCACTGTTGCTTAGAAGACCTGGGCCAGGTTGAATCTGCTGCCTCCAGTGTAGGTGGCTGGCACCCTAATTGCTGATCTATGGGTGCCGAACCACCTCTTACCCACTTTTGTTGCTTCTCTGGTAAATCCTAGTGTTGTCTCCTAAGAAATCTGTTCAAAATGTGAGAATCTGCTAATTATACTGGCTTTTCCCCATGAGGAGCACATTATACCTGTATCTAGTTGGCTGTCTTGATCCTATTTCCTGGTATGGGCTTTTTTCTTACGGCACTTCCCCTTCTCTGCCCTTTCTTGATGTAGTTGGTGTAGTTATTAACCCTCCCTATTAAACATAAGCCTCTGTGGGTCTTATTAATCCTTAAATGAGACTCCCCACACACTGTACCCAGCACAATGCCATTCAGAAGTAGTAATTTATTTATGTATTGTATGGAATTGATGAGCAGAAGCAAGAACTGAGAGGGAATTGGGAAATTAGAGTGACACTTGCCTGCGTGGAGCAAATGTGTGGATGATAACTTGATTGGGAAAGCAGTAGGAAGCCAAGGGTGGATCAGTTATCACAGGTTTGCAGAGCACTTGGTTCTGAAGAGATACCATTACCTGTGGTTCTTATTTTAAGGGAACATAAGATCTATGAGAGGGAGAGGACAGGCAATGATTTAATCACAAGGATAGACATGGACAGCCAGCCAGCCTCGCTGAGGGAGACAGGAGAAGTGGGGAGAATCACAGTGATGTCTTTTTGTGTTTAGACCAGTGGTTCTCAACCTGTGCGTCGACCCCTTTGTAACAATGAAAATACATCCTGCATATCAGATATTTACCTTACAATTCATAAGAGTAGCAAAATTACAGTTATGAAGTAGCAATGAAAATAATTTTATGGTTGGGCATCACCACAACATGAGGAACTGTATTAAAGGGTTACAGCATTAGGAGGCATTAGGAAGGTTGAGAGCCACTGGTTAGACTCTGAATCTGAAGTCCTTTGAACACATGTAGACCAGAAACAAGGCAGAAGTGTATGCCCTTATCAGAAGTTTGGGTGGGAGTGTCAGCAACCAGGAGGGTTGTGCCCTCAACTGATAGAATGGACCAGGCTGGGGCTAACTGGGTAGACTTTGAACTATGGCCTAAAATTAAAACAAAAAAAAACAAAAACCCAGTGTGGTCCACAGAGATCACTGTGGATCCCAGTAAGTGGCTAGGGGCTCCATTACTTCTAAGCTGGCTAAATGTGAGGACCTTCCAGGGGAGCCTGTGGGGCCAGTGCTGGTCTTCAGCTCCCTCCCTGAGAGCTCACCAGCACTGGTAGGAACCCATCACTTCTGGCATATGCAATTATTATTATTATTTTTTTTTTTTTGAGACAGAGCCTCATGCTGTCACCCTGGATAGAGTGCTGTGGCATCACAGCTCACAGCAACCTCCAATTCCTGGGCTCAAGCAAGTCTCTTGCCTCCACCTCCCAAGTAGCCGGAACTACAGGCGCCCGCCACAACGCCCGGCCATTTTTTGGTTGCAGCCGTCATTGTTGTTTGGTGGCCCGGGCTGGATTCGAACCCGCCAGCTCAGGTGTACGTGGCTGGCGCCTTAGCCCGTTGAGCCACAGGTGCCCAGCCGGCATATGCAATTATTTACTCACTCATTTAGTCATACTGCTTCTTGTGTGCTCCCTATGTGCCGAGCACTTGGCTGAGCACATAAATGACGGATTCCCAACTCACAGACACAAGCACACCCCCCACACACACATTCTCACCTCATCCTCAACTTTTCCCTTGTAAAATCTCACTTTGGAGTATTCCATTTAGGGAAACAAAAAAGAACATTTCAGGACAGCTCTTTGTCTTGAAACTGCTTATGTTCTAACGACCCTTTTTACTTATTTCTAGGACTCCACTGACTTCCTCTCCCTTGATTTGTCTTACGGATGCCAAAAGGAGGCGAGTCTACCACAAACGCTGAGTAAATTGCAGGTAATTTGAGGCCTTTTCCAAACTGATGATGAATGGTGAAGGTTCCTGAGAGAACAGGAGACATTCAATGCTTTGCTAATGTGTAAACTGAACTTCCTTCATTAGTCAGAGGACTGGCTGATAACATCTGGGGAGATTTCCACCAAAAGTGTCCCTAGAGAGCTTCAGGTGTTAAGTACCTCTCTTAGAAAGGATAAGGAGGGGGCTCAGGACCTGTGGCTCTAGCAGCTAAGGCACCAGCCACATACACCTGAGCTGGCAGGTTCGAATCCAACCCAGGCCCACCAAACAGCGATGACAACTACAACCAAAAAATAAATAAATAAATAAATAAATAACCGAGCATTGTGGCGGGCACTGGTAGTCCTAGCTACTTGGAAGGCTGAGGCAAGAGAATTGCTTAAGCCCAGGAGTTTGAGGTTGCTATGAGCTGTGATGCTATGGCACTCTACCTAGGGTGACAACTTGAGACTCTGTCTCAAAAAAAAAAAAAAATGATTAAGATGTTACGTTTATGTCTATTTTACCACAGTTGAAAAAAAAATACAAAAAGCATTTCACACCCAGGTCTGTTAACTCAGATCCCAGCTATTGCGACATTCCAGTAAGCTCAGGACTCTTTCCTGTACCCAGTATTGTTTTTTGGGAGTCTAATTAGTTTTGATCATTAGAGAAAGTATATTAGGGGCTACCTATCTGATTATTAGGTTTCTCTCTTATGCTTGGTCACTAATGTGCAACTTACTTGCTTAATTCCCTAGAGCCTTGGCTAGTTATCCACAATATATTTGCATAATAGTGCTTGCTTATGCCAAATACTGTGTGGGGCACTCTATCCTCACATTATCTCTACTCCTTACAAAACACCCTAAGGTTTAGGAAACTTGACCAGATGCTGGGTTGTGGACATCAGAAGTAGAACTTTTTTTTTTGAGATAAGGATCTCATGATATTGTCCAGGCTGGTCTCAAACTCCTGGCCTCAAGTTATCCTCCCACCCCAGCCTGAGTGGCTGGGATTACGGGCACAAACCACAGTGCCCAGCTTCTTAGGTGGGATTTAAACCAGGACTTTCTTTTTCATGTTTTGACCTGAATGGGAAATAAAACTAAACAAAATAAAATAAAATAAAGGAAACCAAGGCTTTCTCATTCAAAGCACTACACTACCTTTCCAAACAAAAATAAGTCCAAGAAATAAGGCAGTGCCTATGGCTCAAAGGAGTAGGGTGCTGGCCCCATATGCCAGAGGTGGCGGGTTTAAACCCAGCCCCGACCAAAAACTGCAAAAAAAAAAAAAAATAAGGAATGTTAAGATGTAGAAAATGTTATAATGAGGGTGGTATTTTATTTTCTTTTGTTTTTTGTTTGTTTGTTTAAGGGTGGTATTTTAAAAAGTCATATGTGGGCTCAGCGCCTATAGCACAGTGGTTATGGTGTCAGCCACATACACCAAAAGGCCCGGGCCAGCTAACCAACAATGACAACTGCAACAAAAAAAGCCAGGCATTGTGGCGGGCACCTATAGTCCCTGATACTTGGGGGGCTGAGGCAAGAGAATTGCTTAAGCCCAAGAGTTTGAGGTTGCTGTGAGCTGTGAGACCACAGCACTCTATCCAGGGTGACATAGACTCTGTCTCAAGAAAAAAAAAAGTCATATGTGATTAATCTTTTTTTTTTTCAGACAGTCTCAAGCTGTTGCCCTCTGTAGAGTGCTGTAACATCACAGCTCACAGCAACCTCAAACTCTTGGCCTTAAGTGATTCTCTTGCCTCAGTCCCCCAAGTAGCTGGGACTACAGGTACCCACCACAATGCCCAGCTATTTTTGTTGTTGTTGTCACAGTTGTCGTTGTTATTTAACTGGCTCTGGCTGGGTTTGAATCTGCCAGCCTGAGTGTATGTGGCTGGCGCTGTAACTACTGTGCACAGGCAACAAGGCAAATTTTTGTTCTTTTTATTTATCTTCTTACCTGAACCTGAACCTGAACTTACTTGCAACCCAGAACCTGCACTTGAGGGCTTGCTGATGCTACTTCTGGGCCTTAGACAATACTGTGGTATCTTTGAGTTCTGCTTATGTCTATTGTGACCAAGTCTGTCTTTTGTCCTCCTTGAGGAATTAAACCAGAGCTTGTTGCCAAGCTAATGGGTTCACACACTGCTACAGCATGGCCTCTGAGAGAGCATCAGCACTACTTGTAATTGAGGTTGAGGTTTATAGTGATTCCCTTTTCGTGTCAAAATACTTTCAAGAAGACCCACTCATACTAATGTCTGAATAAAGCTGTGAAACTTCAGCAGCTGGCCAACCAAATGGTAAAACTCTCCCTGGACAACCTTAGCAGCCATTTATTGCACCTGCAACAGTTCTTTATTCCTTTTATTCCTTGGATAGGAATTCAAATCCAGATGCTGCACTTGATAGCTCAAATTCAGCCTCCAAGATTCAGAATGACAGCTGACAACTGAGCCAGAGAGGAGATTGTCCCTCTCTGGGATCCTAGCTACATGTACCACACCCAGGACAGGAAGAACAGCTGAGCTCTCCTATGGGAAAGGAGCTGAGTTGTGTCCGCAGGAGCCTGACTCATGCTACCCACAGCTTCCGTCCTCACATGCCCTCCCTCCTCAGTGAAGATCCTCTCCCTCCCCCTAAAAGGACCTCTTCCTTGGGCTGTGAGGGAAGAGGGTGGAGGCAGTGCAGGGAGAAGCAGGCACTTGCTCCTTCCCTCTTTCTTCCGCACGCCCCTCTCTGAGAGTCTCCAACAGCTCACAGCTATCTCAGGTTGTCCTTAGGCTGTCCTTAACCCCAGCACCTAGATGAAGAGCCAGAGCACACCCTTGGGTTCTAATTCTCTTGGAGGTACATAAGGAGGTCCCACATCCAGTTACTAGAAAAAGTCCAGCTCACCCAGGGAATTCTCCACTTGGCAGAAGGCAGGAGTAGGGCCTTCTGGGCTCCTCTAGCTCTCTAATCCTGGGACATCACAGGCTGTTCCCACTGCATATCAATCGTTCAAGAAGGGAAAACCCTGGGCGGCACCTGTGGCTAGGGCGCTGGCCCCATATACTAAGGGTGGCAGGTTCAAACCCAGCCCTGGCCAAACTGTAACAACAACAAAAATAGCTGGGAGTTGTGGCGGGCGCCTGTAGTCCCAGCTATTCAGGAGGCTGAGGCAAGAGAATCGCCTGAGCCTGGGAGTTGGAGGTTGCTGTGAGCTGTGTGACACCATGGCACTCTACCGAGGGCCACAGAGTGAGACTATGTCTCTACAAAAAAAAAAAAAAGGAGGAAAAACCCTGGGTTCCTTAACCACACACCCTGGGTAGTCTGGATGCCCTGCCTTGACCTGGCACAGGGAAAGGTGAGGGCCATGTGGAGTTGCACTTCCTCTAACAGTGAGGCATGGGCAATTCACTCAGCCTCTTGGAGCTTTGGATGCCTCATCAGTAAAGAAATGACGTTCTTCCAGGTGACTATGAGAAAACAAAGCATGTGCCTGGATCCTTTTAAAGTACTTGCTTTTGGTGCTTCTTGTAGCTTTTAATGGATCAAAGGAGGAAAAAGTTAGTGTGGGAAAGGTGATTAAACCCTGACCTCCCAGAAAAGGTAAGATAAAGTAAAATCAGGCCTGGAACACCTGTAATCATAGCACTTTGGGAGGCCTAGGCAGGGGGATTGCTGAGGCTAGCTCAAGATCAGCAGCAACAGTGAAACCATTTCTCTACCAAAAAAAAAAAAAAATGGAAAATTAGCCAGGCATGGTAGTGTACACCTATAGTCCTAGTTACTTAAGAGGTTGAGATGAGAGGATCATGTAGGCCAAGGAGCTTGAGGTTGCAGTGAGCTATGATGATACCACACTGCACTCTACCCTGGGCGAAAGAGATTCTGTTTTAAAATAAATTAATGAAATAAAATAATAAAATAAAATAGTGAAGCCAAACAGTATGTCAGCCTAGAGATATTTCCCTTCATGCTGAAATGACTAGAAATGGAAGAAGGGGGATTAAATTTGTTCCAATTTTAATGATGACATCTCCTTTGACTGTTTTGAAAAAGTCAAAGTCCTGGGCGGCACCTGTGGCTCAGCGAGTTGGGTGCCGGCCCCATATACTGAGGGTGGCAGGTTCAAACCCAGCCCCAACTGAACTGCAAAACAAAAAAATAGCTGTGTGTTGTGGCAGGCGACTGTGTAGTCCCAGCTACTCGGGAGGCTGAGGCAAGAGAATCGCTTAAGCCCAAGAGCTAGAGGTTGCTGTGAGCTGTGTGACGCCACGGCACTATACCGAGGGCCATAGAGTGAGACTCTGTCTCTACAAAAAAAAGAAAAAAGTCAAAGTCCTTCTCCAATAAAGCACTCTGGGAGGCTGAGGTGGGTGAATTGCTTGAGCTCAGGAGTTTGAGACCAGCCTGAGCAAGAGCAAGCCCCTGTCTCCACTAAAAGTATAAACATTAGCTGGGCATTGTGGTGGGCACCTGTAGTTCCAGCTACTCAGTAGGCTGCTGAGGCAAGAAGATCACTTGGCCCCAAGAGTATGAGGTTGTTGTGAGCTATGGCGCCATGGCACTCTATTCAGGATGACAGAGTGAGACTGTGTCTTAAAAAAAAAAAAAAAGTCAAAGGCATATATTTGTTATAGAAAATCTCCAACATCCAAAAGTAGAGGCCAGGTGCAATGGCTCATAACCATAATCCCAGCACTCTGGGAGAACCACGTGGGCGGATTGCCTGAGTTCAAGACCAGCCTGAGGAGGAGCAAGACTCTGTCTCAAAAAAAAAAAAAAAAAAAAATAGCCAGGCATTTCAGTGGGTGCCTGTAGTCCCTACTACTCAGGAGGCTGAGACAAGCAGATCACTTGAGCCCAAGTGTTTGAGGTTGCTGTGAATTATGATGCCATGACACTCTACCAAAGCTGACAAAGTGAGACTCTGTCTCAAAGAAAAACAAAATAAAACAAAAGTAGAGAGAAAGAATGATGAACCCCAATAAAGCCATCACCAGCTTCAAAAGCTGTTCATTCATGGCTAATCTTGTTTCACCTACACCCCTATCTTCTCCCTCCCAAACTAGATTATTTGAATGAAACCCCAGATGTCCATAAGTATGACAATGGTAGCCTTTTTTTTTTTTTTTTTTAGATAGTCTCACTATGTCACCCTGGGTAGAGTGCCATGGCTCACAGCTCACAGCAACCTCAAACTCTTAGGCTTAAGTGATTCTCTTGCCTCAGCCTCCCAGATAGCTGAGACTACAGGCACCCACCACAACACCCAGCTAGACAACGGTAGCCTTTTAATTAAGCTTCTTAAGTAATACAGTCTCCTGATGTGAGTGGTCAGGTTTGTTCCTGATCCTAACACAGCCTGGCTCTAAGAGGTGCCTCATAAGCCTGAGATGAAGGAACAGATGAAGGTAAGGGTCAGTGGGGCACGGTGATCTATGTATAGATCTTTATCTTTCAGCTTCCTTATTTAACTGAGATGGTTAGAGGTCATTTCCAAAGCCAGAGTAAGTTTTCATAGCTTCTTATCTTAAAATTCTGCCCGTTATCAAAAGATACCTTCTGGGAGGTGGAGTGGGGAATAAATAAATAAATAAGACAAAGATACCTTCCAGGCAGCTTTGGTTCAAATTCTTACCTTTATCTTTTTCAGATGATTAAGCCAAAAGTGAAAGTTTTCATCTTCAGCCTAAAACTCCAAGACTATCCCTCCTGCAGGAAGAGCCTAGACAGGCCACTCTTCAGCCTTCTTGAAGGTGAGTTGACCATCACCAGAGAGGTTTTGAGTAACATTTGGTAAACTGCTCTGGTGGGTAGCAATTGTGAAAGTCTGGGGTTCCAGTGGGAGGAGGAGTGCAGGAGGAAGGCTAATCTGAGAGCCCCCCATAGATGGGATTAGTATACTCTGCCTTCCTGTGATGGTCCCATGCAACTGGCCCCATTGACCCAAGAAAGAGGAGAGATTCCGTATGAAGATGGCTCTTATAGAAATAAAGACTATCAGACCTCAGATGTGAGTTATAAGCTTGGAAACGGATCTTTGCTCATCTATCCCCTTCCATTACCTCTCCCTCCAAGGTCTTTCATCTCGGCTTCTTACAGCAAGGCCATCTCATGCTCTCTCTTTCCCCAGCCAGCTCTCTGTGCTTTCTCTAGTTCTGTGTCCCCATTATCTCAGACTGTATGTGGCCCTGGTGTGTACCTGACCAAGATGCTAAGAACTTTCAGGTCTTGGACTCACAGCTAGAGGACCATCTTCTCAGTGTCTCTTAATTCAGATTCTTGAGAGTGAATCTTATTGGTTGGCCATGAGTAAAAAGGCTGCTCTTGGTACAATCAAGTCAAGGGGGAGGTGGGGCCTCTTAAAGCATGAAGGCTCATGGTCCTTGGAGTCTCTGCAGGAAGGGAAGAAGGGGCAGAGGGGCACAGGCCCAAAGGCCCTGATATTTAGTCCTGTCACACTTATCCATAGGCTAGTATGGGAGAAGTCAGTAGTCTCCTTTCTGCCACTTTGTCTTAGTCTGTGTTACTATAACAGAATACCTGAAACTGCGTCATTTATAAAGAAAAGTTTATTTAGCTCATGGGTCTGGAGTCAAGATCAGGCAGCCACATCTGGTCATTTTCTAGTTAGGGCCTCATAACATGGGGTGCAGAAGTGGAAGGGGAAGTGAGCACCTGCAAATAGATGAAACAGGAGAGACAGCCTTGCTGTACCCACTTTCCTGGTAACTAATACAGTCCTACAAGATTGTGAACTTTCTGCATTGATTCTGGTTAAATCCAAAAAAAAGGAGTATGAACTTACTCCCTAAGACTGCATTAACCCCTCCATGAGGGTAGATCCCTCATGACCCACATACCTCTTAAGGCACCACCACCTCTCAACACAGTTACGCTGGCAATTAAACTTCACTGTGAGTTTTATTTGGAACAAACCACATCCAAACCATTGCACACCTGTAACCCCTTCCAGCACTGGGCTGGCCCCACAGGCCTCTGAAGCTTATTCATTTTACAGATGCTTTCAACAGGGTACCACTTACCCTAATTCTTTTTCTTTTTCTTTTTCTTTCTTTTTTTTTTTTTTTGCAACAGAGTCTCACTTTGTCACCCTCGGTAGAGTGCTATGGAGTCACAGCTCACAGCAACCTCCAACTCTTGGGTTTTAGTGATTCTCTTGCCTCAGCCTCCCAAGTAGCCGGGACTACAGGTGCCTGCCACAACACCCAGCTATTTTTTTGTTGCAGTTGTCATTGTTGTTTTAGCTGGCCTAGGCTGGATTCGAACGCGCCAGCCTCGGTGTATGTGACTGGCACTGTTACCACTGTGCCACGGGCGCTGAGCCCAAACTTTTTTTCTTGAGACAGGACCTTGCTCTGTTGCCCAGAATCGAGTGCAATGACATGATCGTAGCTCACTGCAACCTCCAACTCCTGGATTCAAGTGATCCTCCCACTCCAGCCTCTCAGATAGCTGGGACTACAGACATGTGCTACCATACCCAGTTAATTTTTTCATACTTTTAGAGATAAAATCTCACTATGTTGCCCAGACTGGTCTTGAACTCCTGGCCTCAAGCTATGCTCCCACCTTGGCCTCCAAAAGTGCTAGGATTATAGGTGTGAGCCACCATACCTGGCCCCTAACTCACCTTTGATGGCATAATAATTTGTTTTTTTTTTGTTTGTTTCAAATTAATATGAGGGTACAAATGTTTAGGTTACATTGTTTTCAATTCTATGACTTTTTTTTTTTTTTTTTTTTTTTTTGTGAGACAGAGTCTCACTTTGTCATCCTTAGTAGCATGCCGTGGTGTGGCGACATAGCTCACAGCAACCTCAAACTCTTGGGCTCAAGCAATTCTCTTGCCTCAGCTTCCCAAGTAGCTGAGACAACAGGTGCCTGCCACATGCCTGGCTATTTTTAGAGATGAAGTCTTGCTCTGATGCAGGTTGGTCTTGAACTTGTGAGCTCAGGCAATCCACCCACCTCAGCCTCCCAGTGTGCCACCCCTGGCCCAATTCTGTCTATGATTTCTGTTCTTAAATCCTACCCCTTCCTAATGGTTAAACAGGTAACTTTTATGTTTATGTATATTTTACCACAATTTAAAAACAGTTCCACTTCTTTCTGATGTTTGAGTTCTTCTAAATCAATTATTCTTAAATTTGTAGTCCCAGAGGGATTCTACCTAACAAATACAAACATTGTAACCTAGTTGTTTATACCCTTACATTAACCTGAAATTTAAAAAAAAAAAAAAAAAAAGTTGTAGTCCCCAAATCAGCAGCATCAAATCAGCATCACCTGAGAACTTGTAGGAAATTCATATTCTCTACTGGATCAGACACTCTGGGAGTAGGCCCAGCAACTTGTGTTTTGATTCATACTGAAGTTTGAGAACCGTGTTTAAGTCAAAAGTAAGTAGAAATCTGACAGGAACTGTTGCTCACATCTGTAATCCTGCCACTCTGAGAGGCCGACACAGGTGGATTGCTTGAAGTTGCAGTTTGAGATAAGTTTGAGTAACAGCGAGACCCTGTCTACAAAAAATAGAAAAAACTAGACAGGTATTGTGGTGAGTGCCTGTTGTCCCAGCTACTTGGGAGGCTGAAGAAGGAGGATCTCTTGAGCTCAAGAGTTTGAGGTTGCTGTGAGCTATGATGCCATAGCACTCTACCCAGGGTGACAGAGTGAGACTCTATCTCAAAAAAAAAAAAAAAGGTAAGTAAAAATCACTTCTGACCTGCTTAAGTCCTTAGCCTATAGTATTTTCCAGATGGACTTGAAACCATTGCTTGGAGTTTGAGTGTGTTGTATGTTTAACTGAGGAAAACCATTGATTTCATACATATGTGTTCTTGGTTGGGGGTCACATAGAGTAAATTCAACGTCTTCTCTTACAGCCATAAATAAAGACCGAGTGCTCATCATTGGGTTTGATATTGATGAATTCCTGAGTTGTTCATCAAGTTCTAAGAAAAGGTAATGTTAGATTGCCTATTGAACGACCCATAACTGATTTGTAAAAGGTTCTGTTTTCTTTCACCTATGTAACCTTATGGGACTGTTGCCCTTTGGGGGCCAGCAAGTCTATTATGGCCATTCGATAGATGAGAGACGGTGGGTCTGAGGGAAAGCTGGGATGTTCCATCTCTTGATGAGTCTTACTTTGGCCTCCACACAGTTCTAGCTTTCTCACCTGTCCATTCACACAACTGCACACAACTAGCAGAGTTGGGATTTGAACCCCAGCCTGGGAGAGGAGTCAGTGTGAGCTTGTGGATGAGCAGCTAGTTAAAAATAGAGATGACTATGTCATTGAAGTTATGTGGACAGCGAGGGACATCTGAGTAAGTGAGGGAGCTCTTTGCCCCTATTCCTCAATGTGAGATGTGAAATGTCTTCCCCATGAGGAGACAGCATGGATAAGAAAGCCAGCTGCTGCCTAGGGACAGAAGCCTAACTCAACAGTGTTCTCGGGATGGAGATTTTAATCTGGTGGGGTTGCAAACATTTTCTTACTGAATGACTCAAGTACCAAAATTTACAAATAATACACTTGAACAAAATTAGGTTATGCCTGTGACAACATTGCTCTCATGCGCCTGTATTGCAATAAGCTTTCTGAGTGAAAAAAGAACTGTGTGGAAACCATCACTGAGTGGTCCCAGCACCTCAGCACTCCATGGGGGAGGAGAGTGCACACATGACTGGCATTCACCGTGTTTTGACGTGTGACAGAGGCTGGAGACAATCATTTGGCTTCCAGAGCTTCAGCTAGAACTCTCCTTTGTCACTCACCTCTGACATTTCATAAACTTCAATGCCACCACCTCTTTGTACCTTTCCTCTCTCAGCACTCAGCTGTGCTGAGCCATAACCTCCTAGTTCTCCAACCTTTCAACTCACTTCAAATCAGCAGTTCGTATCAGTAGTCACCAAGCAGGGAGTGTACAACAGGCTTTGTCTGGCAGTGCAAACAGTGCAATAAATAGACACAGGTCAGAAGTGCCCCCTGAGCACACTTGGAGTCAGGCCTGTGTCTTCAGTAGAGAAAACTCAAGAGGCTGTAATAAATGAGCTCCTGGAGAGGCCTTTGACAAAGCTGTAGTCACTGATCACAAAACACAAGTAACACTAGCTCCACAGTTCTCCAATACCTGATTTTAGTAGTATTTTATCAGGAAGAAAGGTCTAACAGTGACTAATATTAAACTGACAGCTGGGGTTCTTACTCAGGCAGATATGGACTGAGAACCTGCTGGGTGCAGGGGCTGGTGGAGGGAGACTTCAGAGAGGATCGATGTAGCTTTTTCTCTTAAGAATTTTAGGGGGCAGTGCCTGTGGCTCAAAGGAGTAGGGCCTTGACCCCATATGCTGGAGGTGGTGGGTTCAAACCCAGCCCCGGCCAAAAAATAAAATAAAATAAAATAAAATAAAATAAAATAAAATAAAATAAAATAAACAGTGGATAAAAAAAAAAAGAAGAATTTTAGACCTCACAGGAAAGGGAAAGAGGTCCCCAAGTGACTCTCATGTCAGTGGAGCAGGAAATACACAGCACTGTACCCCAGAGGAGGGAGAAAGCATTATGTGGGATGCTGTGAGGTATGTCAGCTGAAGGAGCGGTACTTGGAAGCACTAGGCAAGAGCTGAGGCTTCATGGTATGCTAGATCTCCCTCCGAGTTGGGCAAACACAGTACTCCCAGCTCCAACTTGCCTGTGTGGCAAGTTCTGCTTCATCCCAGCGTGGTTTGTTTCCTGAGACCTCTTTTCATCCAAGCCAGGGGGAGTCAGGTCAGAAGGGCTGGTCAGGGTAAAATGATGAGCGTCTAAGGCTTCTGTGTATGTGCATGTACCCCATGCACAGCTAAGTGGGCAGCACCACATCCCTGGCTATGCTCCAGAGTTGTGCATGCATTTTGGATAGTCATTTCCCCTCACTACCGCTCTAGCAAATGTGAGGGGGTTGATGCTGAGTGAGACAGGAGGTGCTTAGGTTTAGAAGACCTGCACTCCCCATCAGGTAACTCAGGTCCAGGTGTTGCCCTTTGGGAGAGAGACCCCTCTACAGTGTCCCTGTAGCTTCTATCAGGTAGAAGCGTCATTCCTGTCCATGTGAAGTCCTCTGACAGGGGGATGTTCTTGTACTCCACCTCTTATCCCCAGGAGAGTGCCCTTCTTCACACCCACAGACCAGCTGTGCCACCCCCCTCCCCACGGCTGCCCTCTGCTGGCTGTGATTTGCAGCACACTGTGACGCTTTGCTTTCCACCCTGCAGGACGTGTTGCATTCACCATGAAGTCAGTTTTGAAGCTGGCAGCCAAAACTGAAAAAAAAAAGAGAAAAATGAAGGAATGAGAGACACTTAGACTAGAATAAAATAGAAAACATCAGCCTACATTGCATACAGGGATAGCACGTTTATGTGATGTTTTATTTCATATATACAGTGTAATACATGTACATACGTATGCACATACAGAAACATCTGCACACACAGTAGTACAGTGGTTAAAAGCATAGACTGTCCACCACTTGTAGGCTGTGTGGTCAAGGAGAAGTTACTCATCATCAGGGATCCAGGCAGAAGCACTGCACTGCACTGTCACCCTAGCAAGGCTTCTGCCACATCATCTGGGATAGATGCTTGAGCTCTTGCAATTATGTCTGCATCCCAGACAGTGTAAAAAAGAAAGGAGGCTGTAGCTAGGGCCTCCATAGTAGTGGAGCTGTACCAGTAGTTCAATTATTTAAGTATGTCTGTGCTGAGTGGTGAGAGCTGCTGGCTCCCTGTAGTCCAGAAGTTACCCATTTGTGCAAGTCTCAGTTTCCTTCTCTATCTGAGAATAAATAAGTGTAGCACCTATCTCATAAGTTTATTGTGAAAATTAAATGAAGTAGTGCACATCCATTCTTACCACAGTGGCCAGCAGGGAATTGAGGGTCAATAAATAGAGGTCATTGTTATCATTAGCTATATTTTATAAACAATTATCAGAAGAATAAAGTACGGCAGCAGAAGTGAACACAGTCACTAAAACAGAGAATGGTAACAATGCTACATTTTCACTCATGTAAGAGTAAGAATAACTCACCTAAGAAGGGATAGTAATAATTTTCTCAGTGTTACAGCTCTTTTAGAATTAGTCTAGCAGGTTTTCCAGTCCTCACTGGAGGATCCACTTCCCCACAACCTAAAAAAATTTTAATTTTAATTTAAAATAATAATAATTCTCTCATCTGCTAGTCACTCTCTCCCCATGGCTCTGTGGATATGGCTTTATTTTTTTAGACAGAGTGTCACTATGTCACCTGGGTAGAGTGCTGTGGCATCACAGCTCACAGCAACCTCAAACTCTCGGGCTTAAATGATTCTCTTGCCTCAGCCTCCCAAGTAAATGAGACTAGAGGCGCCTGCCAAAACGCTGGCTATTTTTTCTTTTTGTTGCAGTTGTCATTGTTGCTTAGCTGGCCCGGGCTGGATTCAAGCCAGCCTCGGTGTATATGGCTGGCGCCGTAACCACTGTGCTACGGGCACTGAGCCTGGATATGGCTTTCAACTCAGTGTTTCTGGAATCTTTACTGATTAAACATCTGCCTGTATTCATCAATAGGGGCATGTGTAATTCACCGTCATTCATTGCTATCTATGTCATTTCCATCCCACAGCCTGTCATGTTCTCTGACTGATAGCCTGGCCCTTCAGACTGACAAGCAGCAGACCCAGGAGGTGGCAACTGGCTCCTCACCCCCTCGATCTGCCTATCAGAGGGTCTGGGAAACATTTGCTAACCAGTCCAGTGCAGAAAGGGATGCCTTCCTGCAGCATGTCTTCCCTGAAGGCTTCCTCTGGGGTGTCTCCACAGGAGCTTTTAGCGTGGAAGGTGGCTGGACCGAGGGTGGCAGAGGGGCAAGTGTCTGGGACCGATTTGGGCTCCGGAATGCTACCAAGGGCCAAGCGACACCGGCGGTGGCCAGTGACAGCTACCACAAAATAGCTTCTGATGTCGCCCTGCTTCGTGGCCTCCGGGCTCAGGTGTACAAATTCTCCATCTCCTGGTCCCGGATCTTCCCCAACGGGCACAGGAACAGCCCCAACCGTGCAGGCATCACCTACTACAACAAGCTGATCGATAGCCTGCTAGACTCTCACATCCAGCCCATGGCCACACTGTTCCACTGGGACCTGCCGCAGGCCCTGCAGGATCACGGCGGTTGGCAGAATGAGAGCGTGGTGGATGCCTTCCTGGACTATGCGGCCTTCTGCTTCTCCACTTTTGGGGACCGTGTGAAGCTGTGGGTGACCTTCCACGAGCCCTGGGTGATGAGCTACGCAGGCTATGGCACCGGCCAGCATGCCCCAGGTGTCTCTGACCCTGGAGTGGCCTCTTTTAAGGTAATTCCCATCCCTACCTCCCCTACTAATTGGAGAAGAAAGGACATTGGCTGGAAAAAAGTAATTTGGCTGTCTTCTTCCATCAGCAAGTTTTTGCTTTTGTCCTGTAAAGGAAATCAGAGGGAAGGAAGGAACCATACATTGTTAATCACCTAATTTTGTGAGGATGCTGTGCTGGCACTTTTTTTTTAATTTTTTTTGAGACAGACTCTCAAGCTGTCACCCTGGGTAGAGTGCCGTGGCGTCATAGCTCACAGCAACTTCAAACTCTTGGGCTCAAGCAATCCTGTTGCCTCAGCCTTCCGGGTAGTGACTACAGGCGCCCAACACAATGCCTGCCTAGTTTTTTTTTAAAGATGAGGTTTCGCTTTTGCTCAGACTGGTCTTGAACTTGTGAGCTCAGCAATCCACCCACCTCGGCCTCCCAGAGTGCTAGGATTATAGGCATGAGCCACCGCGCCATGCTGTGGTGGCACTTTAAGAATAGTTATTCCACCCTCAGATAGTGCTGATGGGCAAGAGAAGTGGGGCTCAAGGAGGACGAGCAACTTGCCTGTAATGACTTACTAGTGGGTTGCCAGGTGAAGTCAGGACTTGAACCCAAGTCTTCCTGACTCCAAAGCAAGTTCCCCCTGTGACTCGGGACCCTTGGTGGCAAGTGACAGAAAACCCAGCCCCAACTGACTTAAGCAAGAAGAAAATACATGAGTCCAGGAAACTGAAAATTCATGGTTTTAGGTTGATCAGAGTGGAGTTTGATCAGGGCACAAATGACATCACTAAAGTCCACTTGCTCTCCCTTGCTCCCCTAGTCAGCTTTATTCTCGGATTGCTTGGTAGCCAGATGGCAGCAGCCCTGCTTCTGTTATTTCAAGACCAGCAGAAAAGAAAACTCTTCTCTGTTCTGCCATTCCCAAAAAAAGTATCCCAGTGTCTCGTGGCCTCTGAGTGGGCCACATGCTTGTCCCTGCACCAGTTGCTGGGGCTCAGTTAGGGCTGTGGTGAGTGAGTAGTGTGGGGCAATGTCACATGCTTTACCCTCGACATGCTGGCTGCAGGTGAGGAGGGAGGTGCTGACTTCGCCCAGAGCAATCAGTGCATTATTTCAATAGGCAGGGAATGTATGTTAAGGGGACGAAGTTTAGACCTGCTTAATATAAGTCCTTGCCATCATTTCCCTTTTCTTTAGAATCTCCCAAAAGACCCACCAGCTTTTCTTGGCAACATTCTTCAGGACAGACATGTCAGGCTGGCTTTCCCCTTATCCCTCTTTGGGTTCTATCCTTAAAATATGAGTATTTCTTGTGCCCTCTCCTAGATCTTAGGAGTGATACACAACCATGCCCTTGGCATATTGCAAATTTTTCAGGGTTATGATACTATCACAGAGAATACAATTAGAGAATGATTTAAGAAGTCCATACTTACAGTGAGCTGGAA
This sequence comes from Perodicticus potto, assembly GCA_963574655.1. Taxonomy (NCBI): domain Eukaryota; kingdom Metazoa; phylum Chordata; class Mammalia; order Primates; family Lorisidae; genus Perodicticus; species Perodicticus potto. The sequence goes on from CAUYRH010090010.1 coordinate 22,754, forward strand.
CACATGAATAAATAACTCAATGAAATGCCAGCATTCCAATACATATGTCAAAGCTTCCATTCTGCTTGTTACAGCAATGGAGAGACAACCCTTCTGAAAATGGAAGGTTTGAAACTTTTGTCTCTTGGTTGTAAAACTTATCCAAATCTTTTCTTACATTTTTCTTATCCTTTGAACTGTGGCTCCTGAGATACTTTCACAGAAACTTTGATAAGAAAGTCCCCTTCAAGGGGAGAACATAGAGAGAAAGAATGAGGGAGGGGTGGGGAAAGGAAGAGCAGAGAGAGGGAAGGAGCAACAGGGGTGGGGTCTTGGTGTGTGCCACACCTTTTGGGGGCAAACCACGATTGTAAGAAGGACTTTACCTAACAAATGCAATCAATGTAACCTGATTTCTTGTACCCTCAATGAATCCCCAACAATTAAAAAAAAATTATTTTATTAATGGAAAAAAAAAAGTCCCCTTCACTTTCCCCTTCAATTCTTGCCTTTATTTATTGGTTAAAATGTCATAACATCATTGTCTCAGTAAGCTTGAGATGCTATAGCAAAGTACTATAGACTAGTGGTTAAACAACAGCTATTTGAGCTGTTGGGGAAGAGGCAGGGAAGTCCAAAATCAAGGCATCAGTATAGTCAAGTTCTGGTGTGGGCTCTCTTTCTGTCTTGCAGACAACCATCTTCTTGCTACATCCTCACATGGCAGGAAGAGAGAGCTCTGAGGTGTCTTCCTATGAGGACACTAATCTTATCCATGAGGGCCACACCCTTACAACCTCATCTAAATCTGACTCCCTCCCAAAGGCCCCATCTCCAAAGACCATCACATTGGGGTTTAAGGCTTCAATATATGAATTTTGAAGTGGGAATCAATTCAGTCCATAGCAACCATTAAGGGAAAATTTTAAATAAAAGGTTTTTTTTATTTGTTTGTTTTAACTATTTCACCTGTATTTCCTTCCATTCTTGGCTTCTTTGCATTTTTGGTGTTGTCACAGTGCACCTCAGTTTAGTACTCATTGTTTATTTGACATGGGTCATTAGCACTTTTCCATGTTAACGTGTGGCAACAATGCTTGTTTCTGAAAGTTTCTTCACATTCTCTGAGCACCCTGCCTGACACTGACTAGTTTAGAGGGGAAGCATTCCTGCATTTTGGAAAGAAGCACAGTTTAGCATCAGACTTCAGGAACAATTAAGTACTAACATTTGGAACATGAGAAGCAGCCAAGAATTTCAGTTACTAGGGCTTTTTTTTTTTTTTTTTTTTTTGAGACAGAGCCTCAAACTATCACCCTGGGTAGAGGGCCATGGCATCGCAGCTCACAGCAACCTCAAACTCCTGGGCTTAAGTGGTTGTCTTGTCTCAGCCTCCCACGTAGCTGGGACTACAGGTGCCTGCCATAAGGCCAGGCTATTCTTTGGTGTAGTTGTCATTGTTGTTTGGCAGGTCCGGGCTGGATTTGAACCCGCCAGCTCTGGTGTATGTGGCTGGTGCCTTAGCTGCTTGAGCTACAGGTGCCACCCTGCTAGGGTATATTTTGATATGAAATTCTTCAAAAATAAGTGTCATCTACCTCTGATGAGTAAAAGACAAGAGAAAAACAAGCTAAGATGCAGCAGGCTCACTCCTGCACTCCAAGTTTCTGCTTGGTTCTTTTTTTTTTTAATTTAATGTTAATTTATTACATGGGATTTTGTATATATATATATATATATATTTTTTTTTTTTTTTTTTTTTTTTTGAGACAGAGCCTCAAGCTGTCACCCTGGATAGAGTGCCGTGGCCTCACAGCTCACAGCAACCTCCAATTCCTGGGCTCAAGCAGGTCTCTTGCCTCCGCCTCCCAAGTAGCTGGGACTACAGGCACCCGCCACAATGCCAGGCCATTTTTTGGTTGCAGCTGTCATTGTTGTTTGGCGGACCGGGCTGGAGTCGAACCCGCCAGCTCAGGTGTACATGGCTGGCGCCTTAGCCCATTGAGCCACAGGCGCCGAGCCTGCTTGATGCTTGATGCACACTTCTTTAATCCTGCCAAGTGGGAGGATAGTTACTGTTCATGTGGGTGTGGATGCTATTACTATTTTTACTTTTTTGAGGCAGGGTCTCACTGTGTCACCCAGTTTGGAGTGCAGTAGCATGATCATAGCTCACTGCAGCCTCAAACTCCTGGGCTCAAGTGATACGCCCACTTTACCCTCATGAGTAGCTAGGACTATAGGTGCACACCACCACATCCAGCTAATTTTTAAATGTTTTGTGGAGATAGAGTCTCACTATGTTGCCCAGGCCAGTCTCAAATTCCTGGTCTTAAGCAATCCTCCCACTTTGGCCTCCCAAAGTGCTGTAATTATAGGCATGAACCCAGTTACCTGTTGTTATTTTGCAGATGATGCATAATTATTTTTTATTTATTTATTTTTAGAGACAGAGTCTCACTCTGTCACCCTCGGCAGAGTGCTGTGATGTCACAGTTCACAGCAGCTCTTGGGCTTAGGCAATTCTCTTGCTTAAGCCTCCCGAGTAGCTGGGACTACAGGCGCCCACCACAATGCCCGGCTATTTTGTTGTTGTTGCAGTTTGGCTGGGGCCAGGTTTGAACCCACCACCCTTGGTATATGGGGCTGGCGCCCTACTCACTGAGCTACTGGCACCGCCCCAGTGCATAATTATTGATTGTTAACTTTGTTGATAATACTGGTGTTGACTTACTGACATTGTTCTCAACATTTTTGCTGATATTGTTGATATTATTGACATTGTTGTTGACTTGACACTCTTGACAGTCATTGTTGACTTATTGATGTTATTGAGCCTTTTATTTTTTGAGACAGTGTCTCACTTTGTCATCCTCGGTAGAGTGCACTGACATCACAGCTCACAGCAACCTCCAACTCTTGGGCTTAGCCTCCTAAGTAGTTGGGACTACAGATGTCTGCCACAACGCCCAACTATTTTTAGAGATGGGGCCCAGCCTTGCTCAGGCTGGTCTCAAACTCTCAAGCTCAGCAATCCACCCACTTCAGCCTCACAGAATGTTAGGATTACAAGTGTGAGCCACCAGGCCTGGCCCTGTTTTGTTGTGTTTTGGTTTTTTGTGACAGAACTTTAAGCTGTCACCCTGGATAGAGTGCTGTGGCATCAAAACTCACAACAACCTCCAATTCCTGGGCTCAAGTGAGTCCCCTGCCTCTGCCTCCCAAGTAGCTGGGACTACAGGCGCCCGCCACAATGCCCGGACATTTTTTGGTTGCAGCCGTCATTGTTGTTTGGCGGACCCGGGCTGGATTCGAACCTGCCAGCTCAGGTGTACGTGGCTGGCGCCTTAGCCCATTGAGCCATAGGCGCCGAGCCACTATTGGTTTGTTGACATTGGTGTTAACTTGTTAACATTCTGTTGTTGACTTATTATTGGCTTGTTAGTCCCGTTGTTGCTGTTGTTGTTACTAAGCACTGTATTTCCTTCTTTTTTCCTTATAAGGTGACTCACTTGGTCCTTAAGGCTCATGCTAGAACTTGGCACCACTACAATAACTACTATCGCACACAGCAGCAGGGGCGTGTGGGCATTGTGCTGAACTCAGACTGGGCAGAACCCCTGTCTCCTGAGAGACCTGAGGACCAGAGAGCCTCTGAGCGCTTTTTGAACTTTATGCTGGGCTGGTTTGCACACCCCATCTTTGTGGATGGAGACTACCCAGCCATCCTGAGAGCCCAGATCCAACAGATGAACAAACAGTGCCCCAGTCCCGTGGCCCAGCTCCCTGAGTTCACTGAAGCAGAGAAGCAGCTCCTAAAAGGCTCAGCTGATTTTCTAGGTCTGTCTCATTACACCTCCCGCCTCATCAGTAAGGACCAACAAGACACCTGCACTCCTAGCTATGATACCATCGGAGGCTTCTCCCAACACATAGACCCTACATGGCCCCAGACCTCATCCTCCTGGATCCGTGTGGTGCCTTGGGGTATAAGGAGGCTGCTGTTGTTTGTATCCCTGGAATACACAAGAGGAAAAGTCCCAATATACCTGGCTGGGAATGGCATGCCCATAGGGGAAAATGAAAATCTCCTTGAGGATTCCTTGAGAATAGTCTACTTCAATCAATACATCAATGAGGTGCTCAAGGGTAAGAATAGTCGATATGGGGTGACTGGAAGGTGGGTGGTATTTCTCCTCCACGTCTTCAGAGTTTGTTGAATTGGACAAAGACAGTGTCCTAGGGAAAAGAAGCCAAAAGGTGATTTGGGATATAATATTGGGAAGTCCTTTACATCATCCTCCTAAAACTCTTTCCCAAAGGTTCATATCTTTGCTCCTGTGTTCTTATTACCTAAGTTACCGCCAAAACTTCCACATCAAAAGGAACGCTTTTTTTTTTTTTTTGGCTCGGTGCCCATAGCACAGTGGTTATGGCACCAGCCTCATACACCAAAGCTGGCAGGTTCGAACCCAGCCTGGGCCAGCTAAACAACAATGACAACTGCAACAAAATAGGAGCTGGGCATTGGGGAGGCTGAGGCAAGAGAATTGCTTAAGCCCCAGAGTTTGAGGTTGCTGTGAGCTGTGACACCACAGCACTCTACCGAGGGTGATAGCTTAAAATCCGTCTCAAAAAAAAAACAGGAGGGCAGAGCCTGTGGCTCAGTGAGTAGGGTGCCAGCCCCATATACCGAGGGTGGCGGGTTCAAACCCAGCCCTGACCGAACTGCAACAAAAAAATAGCCAGGTGTTGTGGCCGGCGCCTGTCATCCCAGTTACTCGGGAGGCTGTGACAAGAGAATCGCGTAAGCCCAGGAGCTGGAGGTTGCTGTGAGCCATGAAGCCATGGTGGCACTCGACCAAGGGCGACAAAGTGAGACTCTGTCTCTAAAAAAATAAATAAATAAATAAATAAAACCAAAACAAACAAAAAAAAACAACCAAAAAAAAACAAAAACAAAAATAGGAAAACTTTTTTTTTTTGAGACAGAGCCTCAAGCTATCACCCTGAATAGAGTGCTGTGGCTTCACAGCTCACAGCAATCTCCAATTCCCGGGCTCAAGTGAGTCTCCTGCCTCCACCTCCCAAGTAGCTGGGACTACAGGCGCCCGCCACAACACCCAGCTGTTGCAGCCGTCACTGTTGTTTGGCGGGCCCAGGCTGGATTCAAACCCGCCAGCTCAGGTGTACGTGGCTGGCGCCTTACCCCGTTGAGCCACAGGCACTGGGCCAGGAAAACTTTTTTATTTTATTTATTTATTTATTTTTTTGAGACAGAGCCTCAAGCTGTCACCCTGGATGGAGTGCCGTGGCATCACAGGTCACAGCAACCTCCAATTCCTGGGCTCAAGCGAGTCTCCTGCCTCCGCCTCCCAAGCAGCTGGGACTACAGGCGCCCACCACAATGCCCGGCCATTTTTTGGTTGCAGCCGTCATTGTTGTTTGGCGGGCCCGGGCTGGATTCGAACCCACCAGCTCAGGAAAACTTTTTTAAAGGAACATTAGTAACAGAGACTTTACTTATAATTTTTCAATAAAAAAAATTATTATATATAGGCTCGGCGCCTGTGGCTCAAGCAGCTAAGGCGCCAGTCCCATGCACCTGAGCTGGTGGCTTCGAATCCAGCCTGGGCCCACCAAACAATGACGGTGCAACTAAAAAATAGCTGGGCATTGTGGCAGGCGCCTGTAGTCCCAGCTACTTCGGAGGAAAAGGCAGGAGAATCACTTGAGCCCAGGAGTTGGAGGTTGCTGTGAGCTGTGATGCTACAGCACTCTACCCAAGGTAACAGCTTGAGGCTCTGTCTCAAAAAAAAAACAAAACAATTATTTTATATAAAAATAATCCTGGCTGGCCAGGTGAAGTGGCTCATACCTGTAATCCTAGCACTCAAGGAGGCTGAGGCAGGTGGATTACCTGAGCTCAGGAGTTCAAGACCAACCTGAGCAAGAGTGAGACCAATCTCTACTAAAAATAGAAAAACTAGCCAGGCATGGTAGCAGGTGCCTATAGTCCCAGCTACTTGGGAAGCTGAGACAAGAGAATCCCTTGAGCCCAGGAGTTGAGGTTGCTATGAGCTATGACACCATGGCACTCTACCCAGGGCAACAGAGTGGGAGACTGTCTCAAAAGTAAATAAAATAAAAACAAAAATAATCCTGACTGGTCCAAAGGAAGTACATTTTTTTATTTTAGGTTATTATGAGGGTACCAACATCTAGGTTATAATATCTGCATATGTTAGGTAGATCCCCATACCCAAAAGGGGTTCAAACCCAGCCCCAGCCAAAAACTGCAAAAAAAAAAAAAAAAAGATGCAATGTCTTCATCTTTTTTATGGCTGAATAGTATTCCATGTTATTCATATACCACAGTTTGTTAATCCATTCCTGGGTTGATGGATATTTAGGTTGTTTCCACATCTTGGCGATTGTAAATTGAGCTGTGATAAACAATCTAGTGCAAATGTCCTTATGATAAAATGATTTCTTTTTCTTTTAGGTAGATGCCTAGTAATGGGATTGCAAGATCACATGGGTGGTCTAATTTGAGTTCTTTGAGGATTCTCTATACTGCTTTCCAAAGAGGCTGTATTAGTTTGTAATCTCAACCAACAGTGTAAAAGTGTTCCCCTCTCTCCACATCCACGCCAGTATCTGCAACGTTGGGACTTTGTGATGTGGGCCAATCTTCCTGGGGTTAGGTGATATCTCAGAGTGGTTTTCATTTGCATTTCTCTGATGATTACAGATGATGAGCACTTTTTCATACGTTTGTTAACCACTCGTCTGTCTTCTTCAGAGAAGGTTCTGTCATGTCACTTGCCCAGTGATAAGTGAGATTATTTGCCCCTTTTTGTTGATTAATTGGAGATTTCTGTAGATTCTAGTTATCAACCATTGTCAGATTTGTAACATGCAAATATCTTTTCCCATTCTGAAGGTAGTCTATTTGCTTTAATTGTTGTGTCCTTAGCTGTGAAGTGTATCAATTTAATTAAGTCCCATTTGTTTATTAATTTATTTTTGTTTGTTTATTTGTTTTGAGACAGAGCCTCAAGCTGTCACCCTGGATAGAGTGCTGTGGCATCACAGCTCACAGCTCACAGCAACCTCCAATTCCTGGGTTCAAGCAAGTCTCCTGTCTCTGCCTTCCAAGTAGCTGGGACTACAGGCGCCTGCCACAATGCCCGGCCATTGGTTTGGTTGCAGCCTCATTGTTGTTTGGTGGGCCCAGGCAGGATTCGAACCCGCCAGCTCAGGTATACGTGGCTGGTGCCTTAGCCTGTTGAGACACAGGCGCTGAGCCCATTTATTTATTTTTGTTGTTGTTGCAATTGCCACAAAAGTCTTCTTCATAAACTCTTTCCTTAAGCCAACATCCTTAAGAGTTTTTACTACACTTTCTTTTAGGATCTTTATCACTTCATGTTTTTTTTGCTTTTTTTGGTTTTGGGTTTTTTTTTTTTTTTGAGACAGAGTCTCAAGCTGGTGCCCTGAGTAGAGTGCTATGGAATCACAGCTCACAGCAACCTCAAACTCTTGGGCTTAAGCGATTCTCTTGCCTCAGCCTCCCAAGTAGCTAGGACTACAAGCCCCTGCAACAATGCCTGGCTATTTTTTGTTGCAGTTGTTGTTGTTTAGCTGGCCTGGGCTGGGTTCAAACCTGCCAGCCTTGGCATATGTGGCTGACACCATAACCACTGTGCTACGGGCACCAAGCACCGGCTATTTTGTTGTTGTTGTTGCAGTTGTCATTGTGTTTTAGCTGGTCCAGGCTGGCCAGGTTTGAACCTGCCACCCTCAGTGTATGTGGCTGGTGCCCTACCCACTGAGCTACAGGTGCCACCCTGTTTCATGTTTTTTGTTTTTGTTTTTGTTTTTGTTTTAGAGACAGAGTCTCACTTTATTGCCCTCCGTATAGTGCCCTGGCGTCACAGCTCACAGCAACCTCCAACTCCTGGGTTTAGGCGATTCTCTTGCCTCAGCCTTCTGAGTAGCTGGGACTACAGGTGTCCGCCACAATGCCTAGATTTTTTTTTGTTGCAGTTTAGCTAGGGCCGGCGCCCTACTCACTGAGCCACAGGCACCGCCTGACTTTGCCACCATTTGTATACCCTTTATATCCTTCTCTTGCTTGATCACATTGGCTGGAACTTCCAGAACTATGTTGAATAGTAGGGGTGATAGAGGACATCCTTGTCTAGTTCCAGTTTTAAGTGGAAAAGCCTTTAGTTTTACTCCATTCAGTATGATATTAGCTGTGGGTTTGTCAGAGATGGCTTCAATCAGTTTAGAAATATGCCACCTATGCCTATAATCATAAATGTTCTTGTTAGAAAAGGATGTTTAATTTCATCAAATGCTCTTTTGGCACCTTTTTTTTTTTTCTTGGGGACAGTGCCTCAATCTCTTGCCCTGGGTAGTGCCATGGCGTCACAGCTCACAGCAACCTCCAACTCCTGAGCTTAAGTGATTCTCCTGTCTTAGCCTCCCAAGTAGCTGGAACTACAGGTGCTCACCATAATGCCCAGCTATTTTTTGGTTGTAGTTGTCATTGTTGTTCGGCAAGCCGGGGCTGGATTCAAACCTTCAAACCCGCCAGCTCTGGCATATGTGGGTGGTGCCTTAGCCACGTGAGCTTCAGGCACTGAGCCTTTTTTGGCATTTATTGAGAGGATCAGATGGCCTTTGTTTTTGCTTCTATTGATATGGTGAATTACATTTTTGGATTTGCATATGTTAAACCAGCCTCATATCCTGGGATGAAGCTTACTTGATTGTGATGTATAATTTTTTTTTTTTTTTTGTTTTTGGCTGGGGCTGGGTTTGAACCCACCACTTCCGGCATATGGGACCAGCGCCCTACTCCTTTGAGTCACAGGCGCTGCCTGATGTATAATTTTTTTAATGTGTAGCTATAATCTATTCGCTAAGATTTTGTTGAGTATTTTTGTATCAATATTCATGAGTGAAATTTGTCTATAGTTCTTTTTAGTTGGGTCCTTTCTTGGTTTTGGTATCAGGGTACTATTTGCTTCATAGAACGTGTTGGGGCATGTTCCTTCCTTCTCAATGTTTTGGAATAGATTCTTCAGTATAGGTGCAAATTCTTTGAAGACTTGATGGAATTCTGATGTGAAGCCATCTGGTCCAAGGCTTTTTTGTTGTTGTTGGAGGATTTTTTTATTGTTTCTTTAATCTCAGTGTTTGCTATTGGTCTGTTCAAGAGATTTATTTCTTCCCAGTTGAGTCTAAGGAGATAGTGTTATTCCAGGTATTGGTCCATTCCCAACACATTGTCAAATTTCTTGTAGTAGTCAGAGATAATTTCTTATATCTTTGTGGTATGAGTTGTTATTTCCATTTTTTCATTTCTTTCTTTCTTTTTTTTTTTAGAGACAGAGTCTTACTATGTCACCCTCGGTAGAGTGCTGTAGCATCACAGCTCACAGAAACCTCCAGCTCTTGGGCTTAGGTGATTCTCTTGCCTCAGCCTCCCAAGTAGCTGAGACTACAGCCACCCGCCACAACACCTGGCTATTTTTTGTTGCAGTTTGGCCAGAGCCAGGTTCGAATGTGCCACCCTTGGTGTATGGGGCTGGCGCCCTACTCACTGGGCCACAGGTGCCACCTCCTTTTTTCATTTCTGATTGAGGTTATTAGAGATTTACTTTTCTGTTTCTAGTTAATCTGGCCAATTTTATTTATCTTTTCAAAGAACCAACTTTTTGTTTCATTAATTTACTGATTGAGTCTTTTGTTTTTGATTTCATTTATTTCTGATTTCATTTTTTTTTTTCAGACAGAGTCTCACTATGTCACCCTTGGTAGAGTGCCATGGTGTCACACCTCACAGCAACCTCAAAATCTTGAGCTTAAGCTATTGCCTCAGCCTCCCAAGTAGCTGTGACTATAGGCACCCGCCACAACTCCTGGCTATTTTTTGTTACAGTTGCTATTGTTGTTTTAGCTGGCCTGGGCTGGGTTTGAACCTGCCAGCCCAGTGCATGTGGCTGGCGCCATAAGCACTGTGCTATGGGGCACTGAGCCTCTCTTTCTGTTTTTTGAATATAGGCATCTAATGCAATAAATTTCCCTCTTAGATCTGCTTTGGCTGTATCCCACAGGTTTTGGTAGCTTGTAGCTTCATTATTTTTATGTTCAAGGAATTTAATAATTTTTTCCTTTATCTCTTACTGGACTCAATTGTCATTCAATATAAGGTTGTTTAATTCCCATGCCTTTGTGTGGGGATAAAATTTTTTGTTGGAACTGATTTCCACCTTTATTGCCTTGTGGTCTGAGAAGATACAAGGTATAATTTCTTTCTCTCTCTTTTTTTTTTTTAGAGACAGAGTCTCATTTTGTCACCCTCAGTAGAGTGCTGTGGCATCACAGCACACAGCAACCTCCAGCTCTTGGGCTTAGGCAATTCTCTTGCCTCAGCCTCCTGAGTAGCTGGGACTACAGGTGCCCACCACAATATCTGGCTATTTTTTTGTTGCAGTTTGGCCAGGGCTGGGTTTGAACCTGCCACCCTCAGTATATGGGGTCTGCGCCCTACTCACTAAGCCACAGGCGCTACCTCACAAGGTATAATTTCAATTCTTTTGATTTTGTTGAGGTTCGATTTGTGTCTTAGGATATGATCTATTTTGGAGTATTGTTCTATGGGCTGACAAGAAGAATATGTATTCCTTAGCTTTGGGATGGTGTCTTCCGTATATGTTTATTAAGCCTATTTGTTCTAGGGTTGCATTTAGGTCCCTTGTATCTTTGTTTAGTTTCTGTTTAGAGAGGTGGTGCTCAACATTCCTAATGCTGCAATGTATTGTCATTGTTAAAAAGGGGTCTCAAACCACAGGTTTAGAGGATCTGTTCAGTTCTGTCAGAGGGATGTTAAAGTCTCCAGGTATTATGGTGTTATGAGATATCATACTACTCAGACCATTTAAGGTCTGTTTCATAAATTTGGAAGCATTTAAGTTTCCAGATTTATGAATGCCTAAATATTCAGAATTGAATGCATAAATATTGGATGCATAAATATTTAGAATTGATATGTCTTTTTCTTGTATTGTTCCCTTGACCAGTATGAAGTAACCATCTTTTTCTTTCTTAACTTTAGTTGCTTTAAATCCTTGGTATCTGAAAATAAGATTGTGACCCCCTCCTTTCTTTTGATTTCCATTTGCCTGAAATATTGTTTTCCAACCCTTCACCCTAAGTCTTGTTTTATCCTCAGGTTTGGGTGTATTTCCTGGAGATATCATATGGATGGCTAATTTTTTTTTATCTAATTGGCCAGCCTGTGCCTCTTTAGTAGAGAATTCAAGCCATTTACATTAGTTGAGAGAATTGTTAAGTGTGGTGGAGTTCCATTCATCTTATTTTGTGAAAGTCCATTGGTTAATTTTATCCTTTATGCCATTGTAGAAGCTAGGTTTTGTCCTGTAGTTTCTTGGTGTTTTCTTCACTGGTGATCCATTGTGATCGTCAGTGTGGAGAATAGGTCTAAGCACTTCCTGTAGAATTGGTGTTGTGCTGTATTTCCTCAATGTTTGCACGTCAGTAAAAGATTTGATTTCTCTATCAATTCTAAAGCTTGTTTTAGCAGGATACAGAATTCTGGGCTAAAAGTTGTTTTTTTTAAGAAGGTTAAGGGTAGCAGACCATTCCCTTCTGGCTTGAAAAGTTTTAGCTGAAAAGTCCCCTGTCATTCTGATGGATCTGCCCCTGTAGGTCAATTGGTGCTTACTCCTGGCTGCTTGCAGAATTTTCTTTTGTCTTATGTTGGATAGGTTCATTACAATGTGTCTTAGAGATGCTCTATTCTTGTTGAGACTACCCGGGGTTCAATATCCCTCTAAAAGGAGTGTTTTGAATTCTTTAGTGAAACTTGGGAAATTTTCATTTATAATATCCTTCAGTAGGGCCTCCATCCTTTTGGGATGTTCTTCTCCTTCAGAATCCCTACAATTCTGAACACTTTGTGAGGTCCCATAATTCTCTGAGAGACTTGTTCTGCTTTCTCTCTCTTGTTTTGTGTCTCTTTAACTACCTGGTTAGTTCAAGAGCTTTATCCTCAAGTTCTGAGATTCTTTCTTCTTCATGGACTAATCTGTTATTGATACTTTTTACTGCATCTTTAAGTTCCCTGATTGACTCCTTCAATTCCTTAAGCTCTACCATATCCTTTCTATAGTCTTCCTATCTTTCACCCATTTTTTGGGTTCTGTTTTTCTACTTTCTCATTCCCTTCATTGCTTCTGCAATTCATATTTTAAATTTCCTTTCTGTCATTTCCATTAAATTCATTTTTTTGAGACAGAGTCTCACTTTGTTGCCCTTGGTAGAATGCCATGGCATCATAGCTCAGCAACATCAAACTCTTGGGCTGAAGTGATTCTCTTGCCTCAACCTTCCAAGTAGCTGAGACTACAGCTGCCTGCCACAATGCCTGACTATTTTTAGTGATGGGTTCTAACTCTTGCTCAGGCTGGTCTTGAACCCCTGAGCTCAAGCAATCTACCTGCCTCAGCCTCCCAGAGTGCTGGGATTACAGGTGTGAGCCACTGTGCCCAGCCTCATTAAATTTTTTATTTTATTTTATTTTTTGGAAACAGAATTTCACTTTGTCACCCTTGGTAGAGTGCTCTGGCATCATAGCTCACAGCAACCTTAAACTCTTCGGCTCAAGTGATTCTCTTGCCTCAGCCTCCCAAGTAGCTGAGACTACAGGCACACACCACAATGCCTGGCTATTTTTTTATTGTAGTTGTCACTGTTGCTTAGAAGACCTGGGCCAGGTTGAATCTGCTGCCTCCAGTGTATGTGGCTTTCCAAAGGCCAAAGCAAGAAGGACACCTTAGACTGTGATCTTGTGACATACTTGGCCTAGACCAATGCCATGAGCCCCAGCCCTCAGAGAAAAGAAAAAAATAATAATAAAATGTTAAAGAAATTGAAAAATACAATTATATAAACTGAAGCAAAAAAGGGATATCTTAGTTGTTGTATGAGAAATTTATATGTATAAGATGAGAAAAGGAGAAAAGTATCTATCAAAGGAGAGGAAGAAAATAGAAATAAAGAATAAAACAGGTTGGGCGGTGCCTGTGGCTCAAAGGAGTAGGGCACCAGCCCCATATTCAAGAGGTGGCAGGTTCAAACCAAAAAAAAAAAAAAAAAAACCCACACACAAAAGAATAAAACAGGTTGAAAAACTGTAACCAAATGGAGGAGCCCTTGCTATTAAAGAAAGTAAAACTGAAAAAATAAAAATACACCCAAACCAAACCAAACAACAACAGCAACAACAAAAAAAGGGGAAGAAAAATAAAACTAAGGAAAAAAATTGGGAAAAAAGCAAAAAAAAAAAAAAAAAAAGAGAGAGAGAAAGAAAATACGGGCTTTGGTGCCTGTAGCTCAAGCAGCTAAGATGCCAGCCACATACACTGGAGCTGATGGGTTTGAATCCATTCCAGGCCTGCCAAATAACAATAACAACTACAACCAAAAAAAAAAAAAAAAAAGAACTGGGCATTGTGGCAGGTGCCTTTAATCCCAGCTCACTTGGGAGGCTAAAGCAAGAGAATTGATTAAACCCAAGAGTTGGAAGTTGCTGTGAGCTGTGACACCACAGCACTCTACCCACAGCAACAGCTTGGACTCTGTCTCCAAAGGAAAAAACAAATGTATGTGAGTATATATATATATATATATATATATATATTTTTTTTTTTTTTAATATATACACACATACAACTATATGCACATATATGTAAATTGCAATATATTGCTTGGACACTAGGTGGCTCTGTGGTGTTAGTTGACAGAGAACACATACACTATTTTCACTGTACAATATTGTGAGTCAGAAGTCACTCTCCAGTTTCAATAAAAATTCAAACCTGTTTTCCTGACCTACTTGCCCCCAGTCAGGGCCTGGACACCTTGCCAGCACTCAGTCCCCATGGAATTAGGATCCCAAAGCTCTCATGAGATCTCTCAGGTGGCATGTCTTGACCTTTCAAACAGTGCCCCCTTATAAAAAAGTGGTTTTCCATGGGAGGGGATGCGTGCTCAACTCACCCCAAGTATGGCTGCCTGAGCTCAGCAGGCACACCAGAGCCGGCCATGGACTAGGACACCCGCAGACTGTTTCTCCCCTATAGCTTTCCCACAATGGAAGGGTCCCCCTGACCAGCATTCAACCTTAGCTGCCTGACACTGCTTGAGTTCTCTTGCTTATCCAACCCCCTTCAAGGCAGTCCAGGGAGCAGTCCAGGGAGCAGTCCAGTCCAAAACAAAAACTGTAGGACAGACTTTTCCTACCTTCAGTCCTCCACAGAAGGGCCACCAGCCAACCTTTGCCCACACCCCAGCAACTGCCCTCTGCACTGGTCCTCCTCAACTGCAGACCCCCTCATTGGCTCCTGAGTGTCCTGCTTCACTATGCCCCAGGAGTGTTTCTGGTTGCATTCCCCCAGCCAGAGGTGGCTGAAGTCCTCTCTCCCTTGTCTCACTGAGAGTGGCTGGCAAGTTCATGTCTCTAGTCCACCATCTTGCACTGCCCCCTCAAAGGTATATATTATCTCAACTGATCATTCACAGAGATAAAACTCTTTGTTGTGTTTTCTTCACACTATTGCAACTGACTAGTCTTTTTTTTTTTTTTTTTCTTAGACAGAGCCTCAAGCTGTCACCCTGGATAGAGTCCTGGGGCATTATAACTCACAGCAACCTCCAATTCTTGGGCTCAAGCGAGTCTCTTGCCTCTACCTCCCAAGTAGCTGGGACTACAGGCGCCCGCCACAATGCCGGCCATTTTTTGGTTGCAGCCGTCATTGTTGTTTGACGGGCCCAGGCTGGATTCGAACCCGCCAGCTCAGGTGTATGTGGCTGGCGCCTTAGCCCGTTGAGCCACAGGCGCCGAGCCGCAAGTGACTAGTCTTTTAAAAATAAATAAAATAATAGTGCTGTGGCTCATGTCTGTAGCTCCAGCTGCTCACGATGCTGAGGCAGGACTGCTTGAGCCCAGGCATTCTACACTAGCCTGGGCAACACAGCAAGACCCTGTCTCAACAAAATAAACAAATTAAATAAATAGGTAAATCATTCTAACTTTTGTTTTTCTTCCAAGCTATCAAGGAGGACTCAGTGGATGTTCATTCTTACATTGCTCGTTCCCTCATTGATGGCTTTGAAGGCCCCTCTGGTTACAGCCAGAGGTTTGGGCTGTACAACGTCAACTTCAATGAAAGCAGTAGGCCAAGGACTCCCAGGAAATCTGCCTACTTTTTCACCAGGATCATTGAAAAGAATGGTTTCTTCACCAAGGAAATAGAAAGACCACCACCATCTGACACAAAAAACTTGCCCTCCAAAATCAAAGCCTTCACTTTTCCATCTGAGGTGCCCTCCAAGGCTAAAGTAGTTTGGGAAAAGTTCTCCAACCAATCTAAGTTTGAAAGAGATTTGTTCTATCATGGCACGTTCCGGGAAGACTTTCTGTGGGGTGTTTCCTCTTCAGCATATCAGATAGAGGGAGCTTGGGATGCTGATGGCAAAGGCCCCAGCATTTGGGATAACTTTACCCACACACCAGGAAGCAATGTGAAAGAAAATGCCACCGGAGACATAGCCTGTGACAGCTATCACCAACTGGATGCTGATCTGAATATGCTTCGAGCTTTGAAGGTAAAGGCCTATCGCTTCTCTATCTCCTGGTCTCGGATTTTCCCAACGGGGAGAAACAGTTCTATCAACAATCATGGTGTTGATTATTACAACAGACTGATCAATGGCTTGGTGGCAAGCAACATCTCTCCTATGGTGACACTGTTCCACTGGGACCTGCCCCAGGCCCTCCAGGATATTGGAGGCTGGGAGAATCCTTCCTTGATTGAGTTGTTTGACAGCTATGCAGACTTTTGTTTCCAGACCTTTGGTGACAGAGTCAAGTTCTGGATGACCATCAATGAGCCCACATACCAGGCCTGGCTGGGTTATGGCTCAGGGGATTTTCCCCCAGGTGTGAAGGACCCAGGCTGGGCACCTTACAGAATTGGCCATGCACTCATCAAAGCTCATGCCAGAGTCTATCACACTTACCATGAGAAATACAGACAGAAGCAGAAGGGGATTGTGTCATTGAGCCTCAGTGCACATTGGGCAGAGCCCAAGTCTCCAGGGGTCCCGAGAGACGTGGAAGCAGCTGACCGCATGCTACAGTTCTCCCTAGGCTGGTTTGCCCACCCAATTTTCAGAAATGGAGACTATCCTGATGCCATGAAGTGGAAAGTGGGGAATAGGAGTGAACTACAACGCTTAGCCACTTCCCGGCTACCGAGCTTCACTGAGGAAGAGAAGATGTACATTAGGGGCACAGCCGACGTCTTCTGCCTTAACACCTACTACTCCAAAATTGTGCAGCATATAACACCCAGGCTAAACCCACCCTCCTACGAAGATGACCAGGAGCTACTTGAGGAGGAGGACCCTTCCTGGCCTTCCACGGCCATGGGCAGAGCTGTGCCTTGGGGGATGCGAAGACTGCTGAACTGGATCAAGGAAGAATATGGGAACATCCCCATTTACGTCACTGAAAATGGAGTGGGGCTGACAAATCCAAACCTGGAGGACACCGACAGGATATTCTACCATAAGACTTATATCAATGAAGCTTTGAAAGGTATGTAAGGCTCAGTTCCCCTCTAAAAATCTTCTACCATTTCACAAGTCATGTGCTAAAACGGTTTGCCAAAGTGGCTTATGAACTATTGACAAATCTTTTTTTTTTTTGAGACTCACTTTATCACTCTTGGTACAGTGCCATGGCATCGTAGCTCACAGCAACTTCAAACTCCTGGGTTCAGCCTCCTGAGTAGCTGGGATTACAGGCTATATAGCCCATCACAACGCCCGGCTATTTTTTTTAGAGACAGGGTCTTGCTTTTGCTCAGGTTGGTTGCAAACTCCAGAGCTTAGGCAATCTGCCTTGGCCTCCCAGAGTAGGATTACAGGCATGAGCCTCTGTGCCTGGCCTGACAGATCTCTTATCCCTAAGAAGCTGCTATGATAGACTGTCCAGAGAAAAAACACAAATGTGCACACATAGAATTCCCGCAAGAATATTTTCCTTGGCCTATTCATTCTTTATTGAGCAACTATTATGTGACAAGTTCTATTCTAGGAGTTGGGGATATAGCAGTAAAAAAAAACAACATAAATTTCTGTCCTCATGGACCTTATATTCTGGGGGGTTCCATATACCCCAGAACAAGAAACTCTTCTGTAAATTCACACTTCTGTGCTTATCTTCTAAAACGGGCTCAGACTCTTGAATTCAAGGCATGTCTATTTACCCCAATAAATAATTGGTCTCAGGGAAAATTCACTTATTAATACTTGTTGTGTGATCATCAGCGCCGGCAAAAATCACAAGATCAACCAGCCTGAGCAAGAGTGAGATCTCGTCTCTACTAAAAACAAAAAATTAGCTGGGCATTGTGGTAGGACCCTAGAGTCCCAGATACTTGGGAGGCTGAGGCAGGAGGATCCCTTGAACCCAGGAGTTTGAAGTTGCTGTGAGCTAGTTGAGGCCACGGCACTTTAGCCTGGGCAACAGAGTGAGAGTCTTTCTCTCAAAAAGAAAAAATAAGATTGACAAGACGGTGAGTTCATCTCTTGGGGCCTCTGTCACCTTGTGTACAAGTTGATGGGTTAGGACCAGAGTCTTGTGTTGAGGAGCCAGCACTAGGCCTGGCTTCATGGAGGTTCTTCTCCTGATGTAAAGCACTCCTCTGCTCCCTTTGGAATGTTTCCAGCCTATAGGCTCGATGGTGTAGACCTTCGAGGGTACTCTGCCTGGTCTCTGATGGACAACTTTGAGTGGCTGAATGGCTACACAGTCAAGTTTGGACTGCACCACGTTGACTTTGATAATGTGAACAGGCCTCGCACAGCAAGAACCTCTGCCAGGTACTACACAGAGGTCATTACCAACAACGGCATGCCACTGCCCAGGGAGGACGAGTTTCTTTATGGACAGTTTCCCCAGGGCTTCATCTGGAGTGCAGCTTCTGCTGCGTATCAGGTGAGGGGTTCGGGGTAATCAGATACCACTGACTGCCGAACTACTCTGCCCCAGCCTCTGGTGGACAGGCATGTGACCAAGATATTCCAGCAGACTTGTAGAGGGCAGAGCAGGTGCTGGGAGGTCCTCTTCTGGATGGCCAGGCTTCTGCACAGCCCCAGATTTGCCCAGACCAGTACGATGAGATGGGCTGTGTTGAGATGGGTGTTTGTAGGGCCAGATGGAACACATGGAGCCTGGGCAGAAACACGTGGGTGAACACATTCAAGTACAGTTATACATCAATTGACAAAGGGAAACATTCTGAGAAATGCTTTGTTAGCAGATTTTGTCTTTGTGTGAGCCTCAGCCTCAGAGTGTACTTACACAAACCTAGATGGCAAAGCCTACTGCACACCTAGGCTACGTGTTATAGCCTCTTGCTCCCCCCTACCAATCTACAGTATGTCATTGTGCAGAATGCTGCAGGCAACTGTAAAACAGTGAGAAGTGTTTGTGTATCTAAGTCTATCTAAACACAGCAGAAGTACAGTAAAAATACTGAATAAGGGATAAAAAATGTTACACCTGATAAAACACTTAATATGAATGGAGCTTGCAGGCCTGGAAGCTGCTGGGTGAGAGAGTGAGTGGTTAGTGAATGTGAAGGCCTAGGGCATTACAACTGTACACTGCCATGGACTTTATAAACACTGGACGCTTAGGCTACACTAAATTTATTTTTAAAAGTCTTTCTTCGATAATTAAGTTTAGCTTACTGTAACTTCTTTTCCTTTGAATTTTGACTTTTAAAATAACACTTAGCTTCAAACACAAATGCATTGGAGAGCTGTACAAAAATGTTTTCTTTGTGTTTTGTTGGGAGGTTTTGTTTCGTTTTGTTTTTCTTGAGACAGAGTCTCATTTTGTCACCCTCAGTAGAGTGCTATGGCATCATAGTTCACAGCAACCTCAAACTCTCGGGCTCAGATGATCCTCTTGCTTCAGCCTCCCAAGTAGCTGGGACTACAGATGCCCACCATAACCCACTACAATGCCCACTACAATGCCTGGCTATTTTTAGAGACAGAGTTTCACTCTTGTTCAGGCTGATCTTGAACACCTGAGCTCAAGTAATCCACCAGCCTTGGCCTCCCAGAGTGCTAGGATTACAGGCGTAAGCCACAGAGCCGAGCCCCTAGCTAATTTTTTTTTTTTTTTCCTATTTTTAGTAGAGATGGGGTCTCACTCTTGCTCAGGCTGGTCTTGAACTTGTGAGCTCAAGCAATTCACCCTCCTTGGCTAGTATTAAAGGTGTGAGCCACCATGCCCAGCCTGAGTTCTTAGTCTATAAATCTTTTTGTAGTTTTGAATTTTACTTTTTTTTGCTTTTGAACATTTTTTGTTTTAAAAAAAAAACGTAAACACACACCTTGGCCTAGGCCAAGGGTCAAGGTCATCAATATCACTGACCCTGTCAGGGTCAGGTTCATCAATATCACCGTCTTCCACCTCCCTCCAGTGTCCCACAGGAAGCTCTTCAAGGGCAATTAACACCCATGGAGCTATCATCTCTTTCAATAATAAGACCTTCTTCTTTAATTACTTAATCATTTAATTAAATTTAGTTAGTTAAAAAAATTTTTAGTAAAGATGGGGGTCTCTCTCTTGCTCAGACTGGTTTCAAACTCCTGAGCTGAAGCAATCCACCTGCCTCACCCTCCCAGAGTGCTAGAATTACAGGCATGAACCAGTGCACCCAACCAACAATATGTTCTGGATACCTCCTGAAGGACCTGCCTGAGGCTGTTTTACAGTTAACTTTTTTCCTTTTCTTTCCTTTTTTTTTTTAAAGTCAGAGTCTCACTTTGTGCCCTCGGTAGAGTGCCGGGGTGTCATGGCAACCTCCAGCTCTTGAGCTTAAGCAATTCTCATGCCTCAGCCTCCTGAGTAGCTGGGACTACAGGTGCCGCCACAACACCCGGCTATTTTTTTGTTGTTGTTGCAGTTTGGCCAGGGCCGGGCTTGAATCCGCCACCCTCAGTATATGGGGCCGGCACCCTACTCACTGAGCCATAGGTGCCACCCAAAGTTTTTTTCTTAATAAGTAGGAGTACACTCTAAATAACCATAAGCAGTATAGTATAGTAAATAAATAAACCAGTACCAGTCGTTTATTACCATTAACAGTATTATGTACCATACATAATTGTCTGTGCCCCACTTTTATTTGCCCAGTATATTTATTTCCACTGGCTCACCAGCATGAACATGAGAGTAATGTGTTGCATGCTACAATTTCACCTAGGCTGTAGGAATTTTTCAGCTCCCTTATTATCTCACATATATATGCCGTCCATATATGCTATCTATAGTTAACCAAAGCGTTGTTATTCACATGTATGTACAATTGTATGACAGTATCTGCTGGGTGCCTTTCTTCCTCAGCTAGATTTCACCAAGCAGGCAGTTTGCTCTAATTGGCTCTAAACAGGGGCC
The DNA here is from genome assembly GCA_963574655.1 of Perodicticus potto. Classification (NCBI taxonomy): domain Eukaryota; kingdom Metazoa; phylum Chordata; class Mammalia; order Primates; family Lorisidae; genus Perodicticus; species Perodicticus potto. The sequence continues at coordinate 43,317 of CAUYRH010090010.1, forward strand.
TGGGCTTTTTCCAGTGCCCTGATAGCATCCTATCGTTACCTTATTCATGCCAAATGAAGCTCACTAATGCAGGAAACAGGATCGTTTTTTCCCTCAGAAAAATGAAATATAAAAAGGCAAGAGTGATTGCCTGGCAGTTGGCGATGGGTCCCTGCTTTCAAAGTTCTGCCTGTCTGTCCTCTCTGATGTGGGAGTCGGGTGTGCCGTGCGGGTAGAGAGCTTCGGAGGTCAGATCCTGGAGAGGGTGGCCAGAGAGACTCCCAGAGGAAGTGATGCTGAGGAACGCCCTGACTTGGTTCCTCCCCAATGACAGAAAGGAACTTGTGAGTGCTTGGCTGAATGACTTACTTATACCATGTCTTCTCGTCTTGAGATTGAAGGTGCGTGGAGAGCAGATGGCAAAGGACTCAGTATTTGGGACACATTTTCTCACACACCATTGAGGGTTGAAAATGATGACACTGGAGATGTGGCTTGTGACAGTTACCACAAGATTGACGAGGATGTGGTGGCCCTGAGGAACATGGGTGTCTCCCACTATCGTTTCTCCATCTCTTGGACTCGCATCCTCCCTGATGGAACCACCAAGTACATCAATGAAGCTGGTCTGAACTACTACTCCAGGTTCATTGACACACTGCTGGCTGCCAACATCCAGCCCCAGGTAGGATTCGCCCTGGCCAGGCCCCAGTGAGGTCCACATGCAGGAGTCAGCAGTGCCAGGGCAGCATGTCTATTGAGTAAACAAAATGCTGTTTTCAAACTTAATTTTTGAACTGCCAATTAATTTACAGGGTGCAGAATTTAAAAGGCATGAAGGAGTTTCCTTCCCAAACTTGTTCTCAGCCATCCAGTTCCCCTCCCTGGAGACAATTTACCCTTCCCCCCCAAGGAAAAACCTTTTGGGCCTTTTTGTCTCATAATTCACTCTCAGCTTAGCACTGGACTTTTTGTTTGTTTGTTTGTTTGTTTGAGACAGAGTCGCCCTGGGTAGAGTGCTGTTGCATCACAGCTCACAGCAACCTCCAACTCCTGGCTTAAGCGATTCTCCTGTCTCAGCCTCCTAAGCAGCTGGACTACAGGTGCCCAACACAAGGCCCAGCTATTTTTTTTTCTTTTGGTTGTAGTTGTCATTGTTGTTAGGTGGGCCCAGGCTGGATTCAAATCCACCAGCTCTGGTGTATGTGGCTGGCGCCTTAGTCGTTTGAGCTATGGGCACCGAGCCAGCACTGGACATTTATGCGGGCATGTAATGGCAAGGACTTCCCACGGAAAGCATGACCGATGGAACCACTGACCTGGCTTTCTCACAGGTGACCATTTACCACTGGGACCTGCCCCAGGCACTCCAGGATGTGGGAGGCTGGGAGAACGAGACGGTTGTACAGCGCTTCAAGGAGTATGCAGATGTGCTCTTCCAGAGGCTAGGAGACAAGGTGAAGTTTTGGATCACACTGAATGAGCCCTATGTCATTGCTCTCCAAGGCTATGGATATGGGACAGCAGCTCCAGGTAAAGGTCCCAGGTCTGAATTGTCTGCTCTTGGGAATGTGGCATTCTTCAAGACATGAAATTTGGGGGGCAGAGGAAAGAAGCACCCAAGAAAGCCCCCAAGGCAATGCTTCAGACACCTGCATTGGGGGGGAGGCTCTCAGAGGTCAGGGAATATGGACAGATGGATCCAGGGAAGGACAAATGTTAGGTCACACAGTAGGTCCACATTCTGTTTCCCCGCAAGGCTCTGATCCTTGATTTGGCTGACCTGGGCTCATGTAACAAGACAAAGCTGCTTGCAGTCTTTATCCCACTTAGTATGAACATTCCTACGTCCTGCTGCAGGAGTGCCAATGTGCCTGTGGAAAGCGGGGCCTGTGGGATGATAGGAAATACATATGTACAATGTACCACTTTTCAAAAACACAGAAAACATTTAATTCCCTGTGGCTCAAAGGAGTACGGCACCGGCCCCATATACCAGAGGTGGTAGTTTCAAACCCAGCCCTGGCCAAAAAACAAACCAACCAAAAAAAAACTCCAAATCACATCTGACCCTAAGGGGTGTTTTTCCTTTTATTTTTAGTTGACATGTAATAATTATACTTATGTAGTACAGAGTGATATTGCCATATAATATGTGAGGATCAAATCAGAGGAATTTGCATAACCATCATTTCTTTGTGGTGTAAACATTCAAATTTCTCTCTTCTAGCTTTTGAAAGTAGACACTATATTAGTGTTAACTACAGTCACCAGACACGCTGCAGAGCACTACAACTTATTTTTCTCATCTAGCTGTAAATTTGTACCTGTTAGCCAGTTCCTCTCTAGCCTCCCCTCCCCACTTCCCTTTCTAGCCTCTAAAAACCACGATTTTACTCTCAATTTCTATGAGAGCTTTTTTTGTCAGCTCCCACGTATGAGAACATGCAATTTCATTTTTTTTATGGCCAAATATTATTCCATTGTGTAATATACCATCTTTTCTTTATCCATTCATCCACTGATGGACACTTGGGCTGATTCCATCTCTTGGCTATTGTGAATAGTGCTGCAATAAACATACAGTTGCAGGCATCCATTTGATGTACTGATTTCCTTTCTTTTGGATAAATAGCTAGAAGTAAGATTTTTGGATCCGCATGGGTTTTGAATAAGGGATTGTGGACCTGTCTTTGCATGCTGAGAACCATCGAATTTTCCTTTTCTCTAGCTCTGAGCTTATGAGGGCGAATTGGTATTCATCAATGACTAGAAAGAGCCATGGAAGATGTGTCTTGAGTCATTAAGATATGCATCCTCCACTGGCTCTTAGTTGGCACTATGGTTTACCACTCCCTCAACACAGGAGAGGTGGCCTCTCTGTAGCCTCTGTTCTCAAGGAATCTGTGTCAGCTGCTTGCGTTAGCTATATTCTCCAACCCTAACTTTCACATTGAGTCAAAGAGCTCAATGTTGTTGATTCCTGAGGCAACCCAAAGAGCTCCAAGTTGTCAACTCCTAAGGCACCCTCTATTATGGGTGTCTGGCCTAAGACTTATGAGCTGTTCTTTCAGAGGAGGGGGACAGAAGCCATTTACCATTTACCAAGCACCTTCTCTTTCCCAGACAGTGGTGGTGGGAGCTTCACATGCACTATTTCATTTCCCTGTCACGAGCACCCTCTGTTGCCCATATTACTGAAAAGGAAAGTGAATGGCTGAATTACCCAACAATGACACATCCTGCTACTAAGAGATAGAGCCAGGCTTGAATATCTACTTAAAGTTAGGGTCCAGTCATCCAAATGCCAAAGTCTATGGTCTTTTCTCTAAATGTAAAGGGGATATTAGCTCGGTACCCATAGCTCTGTGGTTAGGGTGCTGGCCACATGCACTGGGGCTGGTGGGTTTGAATCTGGCTGGGGCCTGCTAAAACAACAATAATTACAAAAAAATAGCTGGGCATTGTTGCGGGGTGCCTGTAGTCCCAGCTACTTGGGAAGCTGAGGCAAGAGAATCGCTTAAGCCTAAGAGTTTGAGGTTGCTGTAAACTGTGACACCATGGCACACTGCTGAAGGTAACAAAGTGAGGACTCTGTCTCAAAAAAAATTTTTAAAAAGTAGACATTGGTAGGCAGGGAGTAATACTCTAGGCCACATCCATCCTCTGTTGACATCCCTGTGTGTTTCCAGGAATCTCCTTTAGGCCTGGCACTGCACCCTACATTGCTGGCCACAACCTCATCAAGGCTCATGCTGAGGCATGGCACCTGTACAACGATGTGTATCGCGCCAGTCAAGGAGGCGTGATTTCCATCACCATCAGCAGTGATTGGGCTGAACCCAGAGACCCCTCCAACCAGGAGGATGTGGAGGCAGCCAGGAGATACGTTCAGGTCTGTTCTTCCTCCGGGCATGATTTTTACTCTTGTCTGTTTTCCCCTCCTGTCATGGTCTGATAGAATTAGATTGTGATTCAAAGATTTAGGATCTAGGCCTGGTTTTACTATTTACTATTACTTGATTTTTTTAGCTTAGGAAAAATCACCTAATCTTTTTGCACCTTAGTTTCCTCATCTTTGAACTGGAGATGCCCCACCTACCTCATGGGTTTGGTGTGATGAAAGTGATGTTCTTTGGGGTTGGGTTGTCTTTTAAGTCTTTTTTTTTTTTGACAGATTCTCCCTATGTTACCCTTGGAGTGCTGCACTGTCACAGGTCACAGCAACCTCAAATTCTTGGGCTTAACTGATTCTCTTGCCTCAGCCTTCCAAGTAGTTGAGACTATAGGAGCCCGCCACAACGCCCAGCTATTTTTTCTTGTTGTAGTTGTCATTGTTGTTTAGCAGGCTTGGGCTGGGTTCAAACCCACCAGCCCGTGTATGTGGCCGGCGCAGTAACCGCTAAGCTATGGGCGCCAAGCTTGTCTTTTAAGTCTTAAAGAATTCTTTGTGGCAGGGTGCCTGTAGCACAGTGGTTATGGCACCAGTCACATACACTGAGGGTGGCAGGTTCGAACCCGGCCTGGGCCAGCTAAACAACAATGACAACTGCAACAAAAAATAGCTGGGTGTTGTGGTGGGTGCCTATAGTCCCAGCTACTTGGTAGGCTGAGGCAAGAGAATTGCTTGAGCCCATGAGTTTGAGTTGCTGTGAGCTGTGATGCCACAGCACTCTAACAAGGGCAACATAGTAAGACTCTGTCTCAACCGAAAAAAACCAAAAGGAATTCTTTGCACATGTAGTACTTTCTGAATGTAGCATTGGTTTGAAGCTAACTCATAGAAAGAAATTCCATCTCCTTAATCTCTAAGTAGCTAATGGAGCTGGGCTGCAATGTCACACTTCACCTCTAGGTGTCCCTATTTAATTTTATTTGTTCCAGCCTAAGCACTCCTTAATTTGGAGGCCTTCATTCTGTGAAACTCATTAGTGCCCCTAATTTGCCAATTCTGAATTTAAAATAAGGGCATGCATCTTTTGATCGTGGAATTTCGCCCCAAAGAAGTGGAGATACTAGTAGTAAGCAGGTGCCAACAGAGCCTATCTTTATTTCAATCTGGCACCTGACAAGAGGAAAGAGGCACAAAATGGTCCTCATTCTCGGCACAGCTTTTCTCAGGCTCCTGCTAGTGTCTTTAAAGAGATTAGAAGGGGCCTTCTGCCGAGTTTCAGTATCAAGAAAGAAAGCCAAGAATCAGTCTATTTCTAAGATTGGTTCCCTCTTTTGGTCCTGGACTCTGGAGACTGTGCCATTCTTGACCTTCTTGGTGAGGGTGAGGGTCACAAAGGGTCTTTTCACAAGAAACCTTGAAAAAGACAGTCAAATTAATAACTAAGAGGTGGGGTGCAATGGCTGACACCTGTAATCCTAGCACTCTGGGAGGCTGAGGCAGGTGGAGCACCTAACCCTAAGAGTTTGAGACCAGCATTAGCAAGAGCAAGATCTCGTCTCTACTAAAAATAGAAAAATTAGCCAGGCATTGTGGTAGGCGCCTATAGTCCCAGCTACTTGGGAGGCTGAGGCAAGAGGATCACTTGAGCCAAGAGTTTGCTGTTGCTGTGAGCTATGACACCAAGGCACTCTAACCATGGTAACAGAGTGAGACTGTCTCAAAAAAAAAAAAAAGTTTAAGGCTTGGCGCCCATAGCTTAGTGGTAAGGGTGCTGGCCACGTACACCAGGGCTGGCAGTTTCAAACCCAGCCCAGTCCTGCTAAACAACAATAACTGCAACAAAAGAAAAAAATAGCTGAGCATTGTGGCGGGCGTCTGTAGCCCCAGCTATTTGGGAGGCTGAAGCTAGAGAATGGCTTAAGCCCAAGAGTTTGATATTGCTGTGAGCTGTGACGCCAGGGCACTCTACCAAGGGCGACATAGTGAGACTCTGTCTCAAAAAAAAGAAAATTAATAACTAAGAGCTTAATTTTCCTATTTGCTAGCCAGCTGGGGAAATGGCTTTGGAACAAATAAACCCATATCTCTTGCATCAGACTCACAGAACTGGTGAATTAGAGCAATAGTTTTTCCTGAAGTCAAAACCCCAAATCTTAGGAAACATTAGGTTGTTGCATCATTACACTGAGCCATGTACTGGTAAACTAATATTGCAGCCCCTGACCATGATAGACATATCTCCTATTATTGAAGAATCAGCTCCCACAAATAGATTCACTTTGTTACCTCAGAGTGAGTGCATTCAAGTCTCTTTTACAAGGGTGTGTGTGTTCCAAGCCTCCCCTCTGACTGGGCAGAAGCTGCCCTCACCCCACATGCAGGTGAGGGGCATTTGGAGAGACTGAAGAAGTTTTTCAAGCTCCCCAGCATTACAGTGTTTGGATACCACATGTCCCCTACACTAAGGATGGCCTACAGAAAATAGGTCTACCCATTCTCCACACTAGGGCTGTCAGTCCAAAGCCCATAAGGGGTTATGCTGTGCCTGGGCAGCCAGGAAAGACTTGCAACTCAGCCCTCCCTAGAAAGTTCTGGTTGATCCGCAGGCACTTTGACAAGGAGGTTCCGCTGCTCTGTGGTGAGAGGGAATCGGGGCCCTCGAGGCTTCTGTTCTCTCCCTGATGTGGGACCCTCATAAGGGCAGCCAGGAGGCATTTGTCAAGTGCTCAGTTCACTTCCTTCACCTCACACTGCAAGTGCTAAGAACATGGCCCTGCCCTCAGCAAGATGGCAGCCAAGCAAACAGACAGACCGTTTGTGGGCGCTGAAGCCCCAACATAACAGAGCCAGAGTGGAGAAGCACGCTCAAGTCTGGGGGCTGAGGAGGAAGTAGGGAGCTTCTGAGGGCAGAGACTCCTGGGTAGGGACTCGCTGCGCCTATCTGTGTGCCCAGGCTGACTTTCTCCCCTGACCCACCTGCAGTTTATGGGAGGCTGGTTTGCACATCCTATTTTCAAGAATGGAGACTACAATGAGGTGATGAAGACACGGATTCGTGACAAGAGCTTGGCTGCAGGCCTCAGCAAGTCTCGGTAAGGTTCTGGTACCCACAGCATCGAGAGCGTGGGTCTTGGGGTCAGACGCATGTCTCAGGTAAGCCACTATGTCTCTGGGCCTTTTCGCTTGCTGGGGAGATTACATGTGATTGTGTCCGCAAAGCTCTTAGCCTAGCATCTGGCACGGCTATATGCTTGACAGAAGACAGTTGCTACCATGGTTATTATATTTCAGGAAATAGAATAAAACAGCTAGGAAATCTGCTCTGAGGGCATCCATCTCTGAGCAACTCCACTACTTCACTCCAAGGATGAATTCCCCAGCTCCTGTCCTAGTTCACTGCCTTGTGAGCAGATGGGGACAGCAGGGGTGAGGCCGGGAATATGCTTTCCATCATTGACCAGTAGGTGGCAATGCTTTGCACCAAAGCATCCCTGACTCCTGACCCCCAACCCCTGCTTCCTGTCAAAGAGACAACATTTAATGATCTTCTATTACTTTTATTCCTAAAGATAAATAAACAGAGGCACAAAGATTAGCCCAAGATCACCCAGCTATTAAGTGATAGGGATGGGCTTTGAAACCAAGCCATCTGCCTCCAGAGTTCACCCTGGGGGTTCAAGATTCATCCAGTGGGCATTAGAGGTGTGGTGTGTGGAAGGGCACAGAATGACCATCACTGGCCTTGTGGGAGCACACCACAGTGACACGTGGCTCATATGACTTAAGCAGGGGAGGGAAGAAGGAATTAAAAGGTCTGAACTCCTAACAGCCTTTCAGTCTTTCCCCCTAACTTCCTGAAATAGACCAACTCCAAGCATTAAAAAAGCCAGTTCCGGCTCGGCGCCTGTGGCTCAACGGGCTAAGGCGCCAGCCACGTACACCTGAGCTGGCGGGTTCGAATCCAGCCTGAGCCCGCCAAACAACAATGATGGCTGCAACCAAAAAATGGCCAGGCGTTGTGGCGGGCGCCTGTAG